>OMOT01015678.1:3837-21930 GCA_900312575.1 Acanthochaenus luetkenii | reverse complement strand
CGCAGGGATTTTAATCCACGCTGACTCGATCATGCAGTTTCCGCACATTTTTCGGCTTCCTGTTCCACCTCATCCCATAGGTGCTCTGGTGGGTTGAGATCTGGGGACTGTGTCACTGTCATGTTCCTGGAACCATCTTGAGACGATGGCACATCATTCTTCCGGAGGTATCTATTTGAAAAAGGCAAGACTGTGACCATGAAGGGATGTACCTGGGCAGCAGTAATGTTTAGGTACGCTGTGGTGTTCAAACGATGCTCCATTGGTACTAAGAGGCCCAATGTGTGCCAAGAAAACGTTCCCCCTGCCTTCAGCGTTTTGCAACAGAGGCTGGGATTTGGTTGGACCAGGCAATGTTTTTCCACCCTTCAATCGTCCAGTTTCGGTGATCACGTGCCCACTGTCATCTTCTTGTTCTTAGCTGACAGGGGTGGAACCCGTTGTGGTCTTCTTCGGCTGCGGTCCATCCACTCCGAGGTTCGACACGTTGTGTTGAGATGTCCCTCTGCACGCCACTGTTGTACTGAACTGTTATTTGCATATTTGTGGCTCACTTGTTAGCTTGCCCAGTCTCCTCTGACCTCCTCATTCTGTCTCATCAACGAGGCCTTTTCGTCCACAACGCCGCTGCTGACTGGATGTTTTTTGTTCGGTAAACACCATAGTGCCTGAAAACCCCAGGAGGACGGACATTTTGTGTCCGGCACCAACAACCGCACCGTGTTCAAAGTTGCATAGGTCACACGTCTTGCTCAGACGAACAGTAACTGCACCTCTCACTGTCTGGAGGAGTGAACGAGGCGGTATAGCAAATGAAGTGGATACTGAATGTTTGTTACAACATTAGGAGTTCAGTTTATATAGGCAATTACAGGAAGACGAGAATTTGTTCAGGCAACACTGACATGATTTGACCAAGCCTTTCGGGGGAGATTATTCCCTACTGTTAGAGTTGTCATTGTAAAAGAAAAATGCGACAGAATGGATTTCGTTTCTATACCCCTCAGTAGCCCCTCCATTGAGATGACATTGAGTCATAAGAAACATCATTTGGCGGAAAACCTTCACCTCCCAACAATAGTTTTATATTCTGCTTTATATGTGTTTTACAGTATATGCGTGCTGTGTGGAAAGAGATGCGATACAGACAGTGACAGAGAAATGCATGGGGGGATTTGAGCGTCGCCTCTCGATGGGTATGATGTCGTAAGTCGACAGATGTGTGCTGTGAAATGAGAGCAGAAATGTCCGTCTCTGTAGGCCCAGGCTCCTCTACTGGTAAACTGGTGCAGAGAACTTTTCTCTGCTTCCCCGTTGAACACTGTTGACACAGATTCGCTCTCGAACCGCTGATGCAGTGAACGCATTCGTAATTTCTGCAGCACCAATAATTCCTCTGTTGTCTGCTCAGCGTAATTATGATGCTATATCAATTTACTCGTGTTTTAATTATTTCAATGTCGCCAAAGAGCCATTTGAAATGACTAACAACACATTTGTCACATCTTCCTGTTTTGATGCATTACGTTTACTGGCTAGACTGGAGAGATTGTTGAACTAGAGACATGTTTAGATTTTTTCTTTAACGCTGTCATTCTTGTAAGGAATGTGTTGTCTGATAATAATCAGTTATCATAAAAGTGGCATATCCATGTGAGAATTTCCATCAGTTTCCCGCTCCACTCATTTTTCATGCTCATATTGTCATGACCCAGAAGAGTGTGTTTTCAGGGGGATGGTTCTGATCTCGTGTCCTGAGCTGTGGAATAATGTAAGAGCGCTGGTGTGTTGCTGCTGCGGCTGGGGGAGCATGTTGCCATAAAATATTAATGACTCGGAAGCCCAGCCACATGACAAGATGAATGTAATTGGCCCTCGCAGCTCTATCTGTGCATGTTAATGAGATGGGATGGTATTTAAATCAGTCGCACCCCCAGACACTGTGGCTGCAGTCTAGAAAACCACAAACAAAGACGCAGTGAGAGAGCTCAGATGCAGTGAGAGAGCTCAGATGCAGTGAGAGAGCTCAGATGCAGTGAGAGAGCACAGATGCAGTGAGATAGATACAGAAAATGTCACTTATTATTCCATTTTACGGAGCCACTGCCAGAGCTGCATTCTTTTTTATTGCTTTATTTTTGTTTGTTTGCTTTCTTTATGCAGCACAATATATATGAAATAATGCAGATTGATGCTGAGGTCAATTTGTTTTAAGAAGATGTGGAGGCTGAGCCTTGCAGCCAGGAGATGCTGAGGGCTAAGAGTACCTGTGGATGAAAGCCAGATATAAAGCTTAGGTAAAGATGTGCACCTGCACAGCACCTGTCCTGCCAAGGCACCGGGGTCAAGCCCTACCTGTAATTAGGGGTCTGGAATAAAGCTGTAGTCTGTAGTCACAAAATGTGGCCACCTCAGGAGAAAACACTCAGCTGGTTTGACTGCAAACAACAGCTTGAGTCTGCTCTCCCAGGGGGCAGGACTGGGGGAATGTAGCAGGGTGTAGGCTAGCAACAATAAAATACAACCTAAACCTTAAAGGGGAAGAAGGCCAACTTGTGTTCAGCAATGTAGCCTAGTGTGTGTGTGTGTGTGTGTATGTGTGTGCGTGTGCGTGCGTGCGTGTGTGTGTGCGTGTGTGTGTGCATGTGCGTGCATGCATGTGTATTTTGCTGCCACAATGTTTGATCAGGTACAGATACCTTCAGAATTTGGATTTTATTTTTAGAGACACAGAGCAGCAGATGGGGAACTGTGTCACTTTAATTTCATTTTCTTGACAACTTTTACCTTTTATGTTCCAGCCTTGTGGTCATCCTCACTGGCACCTCATAAAACCACGCTAATGTCCTGTGCTGCAGTCATGTGACACTACTCGGGCTAAGGTGTGATGTATCAAAGCCCCGGTGTCTCAGACAAAGGCAAGGAATCTTGGCATGCTGTGTGTGTGTGTGCGCGCGCGCGTGTGTATATATGTGTGTGTGTGTGTACGTGCGTGTGTTTTTGTGTAGACTTGGAGAGACCTGACGCCAAAGGGTGGGGGGAGTGCAGGCAGGAGGACAGATGGTCTCCCTCATGGTGGCTGAAATAAAAGAGGGAATTAGAGGACTCCAAGGTGTACAGTCTGATGGCAATTACAGCAAATAGATTGGAAGTGGACCTCTAGGCGCCCAGGGAGGCCGCTCCATGGGGGGGAGCTGCACCTCACTGCATCTGGTTTGTAGACTCCTTAACAGTCGAGATATCGTCTCCTGCCGGTCTCCTATGGCGGACCTTACTGACCGTTATCATACTCTATCTGAATAGGTGTCGCAACATACAAATCTGAAGATAAACTTAAGGTGCATTGTAGTGTTTAACACGGATATCTGGATTACCATTATCGTGGTTCAGATATGTGGTTGAAGGATTTGCAAACCCAATTTCAAACATCCCTGTGAGCTGTTTTGGTCAGATATTCTGCTGCCTGCAGGAGTTTAAAAACAGTTATTATTTTTGTCTTGCTTGCTTCCGCCCATTGATTTTCAAACGATTTTCACTGCCCCTCCAAGTAAGGATATGCGGCAATTGAATTAAATAAGCCCACCCAATCAATATGAAATACATAACACATCCACCATGCTCCTTCATAGCCTGTGGAAACGGGGACTTCATTGCAAATGAAAATGCAAACAAACTGAAAGATACTTTTATAGATCTATGAAAACTGTTATTAAGTTTATTGACAACCATAAACTATTTTGAATGTACAATAGTTAATGTATTACTTCTGGCAATACTTGTGCCCAGAACCTCAAACACTATTTGGGTTGCTGACTTCAGTAGGGATCAGCAAATTCCATTAGCCTTGCCCTGTGGCTGAATGAGCGAAATGCCATTTAGAGAATATGTGTCTCTAACCCCAAAACCTTGTGTTCCCATCAATGCATAAATTATTAAGATGTGGTCTAATGAAACAAAAACCTCCCTGCTAAAATCAGCCATAAAAACAACATTTGGGTGAGAGCTTATATCCATTAACCTCAGAAAAGAGTCTTCACTGTTACTGTAAGACCTGCAGTGCCAATGCCATTCCACTGAAATGGCACACTAGTACAATAATGAAAACAAAAGCAATCCAGTTGCATACTTCAATGACAAATAAATTCTTCAATTTATGTTGATGATCTGCTGTTGCCAAAATCCATATTCAAAGTCCTTTATTTTACTTGAAATGTCATAATGAATGTCCAGTTATTTCAAAGTTGATCCGCACCACTGTAGCAAACGTAGGGAGTCGTCATATCATCCCAAATGCCTTGGTAAAAGCAGGAGCAACTCGTCGATTACTTTAGGTTACTTGTTGACCGTGTGATACGAGTGCCGAGTAAAGTTGCGCAATATCACGGGCCCTATGTACTCTCTTGAAGATTTACACAGCAGGCTTAAAACAAAATGAGAAATCAGGTTTGTATTGTATACAGTGTAAATAAGGCAGAGTTTTAGCCTATGAGTTATGGCCTCCAGGACTGGCTGCTTTTCCCTTGTTGCATAAATTCATGAACAGTAAATCATTGGGTTCTGAAAAACAAAAAAACTGGAAAAAGAAAGCAATGCATAAAAGATAATTAGGCATGTGAACATATGTAACCAATCAACATTTTTGCATGAGTTTGGTTATTTTTATACAATGTAAGTGAATGCAGAGGTGGGGGGGGGTCAACTTGTTTGTAGCAACTTCTTAACATACAGGGAAAGAAAACATCTGATATTCATCCTGAGCTGAGTGGTCTTCACTATACACTAAATCCTCTGTTTGTGTTGGAAGCAAGAACGAGTCTGTGGAGCCCAAATTCCACATATTCAAACATAAATCATGGATTAGATTTCAATACTCCTCCACGAAAAGTTAAGGCTGAGGGCATATAACATGTTAAAATGCATTATTATATAAATATACAAAATCACAAAACCTTTGACTTATTGCATTTTGCAATTCTGCACTGCCGTTTCTTTATTTTGATAAGCACTGCCTAAGCGTGAGCCAAAAGTAATAACTAGCAAAACAGTCATTCAACATTAGCTGATTTTCTTCTAATGAAGGAACGGAGTGTAATTAATGCCATGATGACATGTCTACCATAACCCTAAATGAAGGTGTATATTGTTTGTGAACAAAGAAAACACACCAACGTTGAAGTAAAATAAACACTGATGTTAAACTTCAGCTCGCTATGATGATGCAGTACAGTTCAAGGGAGACACGAGATATTTGACTGTACACTCCACAATCCACTCAGTCAGTGCCATGAATTCTGTTTAAGCTTGAAAAATGTAAACGGAGTGTGACTGTGCTCTTTATCTTTTCCTCGCCACAAGGTTTGCCTATATATTGGGTCTGAAAGTTCGCTTGAATCCCAGGACTGGTGGACAAGCAGCAGCGGCTGGAAACTCCCAGCCTGGCAGAGTAAACACGTTCTGGTCATTAGGATACTAAAACACAAAATGCCTTTGCATTCACCCAAAGAGCCTCATCTATTCTCTGCGTGGTATTTTGTAAATGCGATGAAACCTAACTTTCCCCAGCAAGGGCCAATCCAAACATGTTGAGCAGATTGTTATTGTTTCAATTACAGTTATATTAAGCTCAGGGAGCCAATGGTTTCTTGTCCAATTAAATGGCAAGTTTGAACTAACTCATTTTTCACCACAAAATCAGAATGTGCACAACAGAGTCGATGACAGTATAGCTCAACATTGTAATGATAATTTGCTTACTGTGTAGATTGCGCAGCACAATTATGGTATTGCTACATAAATACCATGTCAAATGCACATAATTCCAGACATAGATTGATGTTTTCCCCACAAACAAACACTGAACTAATATCTAAATGCAGTCTTAGTGAACATACAATATGCCTGTCCTTTTTGTCTTAAATGTAATCGTCATAAAAACACTTAATCAAATGAAAGCAAATCTTATCAGATATTTGAGGTCTTTAAAGAACTATTCAATATCCTCCATGAATGATTTTAATAGAGTGAGTCATATTTCAGGTGGCCTGCTTTTCAGATTGTATCGCTGCTCAACATTTGTCACCTGTCAAATTATTTTCCCCCTGCATGTCATGTTCATTTGTCAAAACAGGGTTGTTGAAAGTTGCCTACTGCTTCACGTCCAACTAAATCAGATTTTGGGGGGATTTTAATTTGGATGTCATATTTATGCTAATGTTAGAATAATACAATTGTGCAAAATTCTAAATGCTTAAAATGATAAAAGTCTTAATGTATTTAAGTAAATATTAGGACTAATGACTGGATTGTAAAGTGAGAAATAAGCCGTTTAATTTTTCAGGGAATACTTATTTAATCAGTCCCCAGGATACATCATTTTTCCAGAAGCAGCTGCTGCAGACATATCCTCGGCCATTACGAAATATGAATCGCTTGCCAAAAGGAAACGATTTCAGCCCTGTTCACTGTGAAGGCACGGGGAAAGTTGAATACAATCAAAACTGTGTTATCTGAATTTTTAAAGAGCATTTAACCTCCTCGACATAAAGAGAGCTGGACTTGGCCAGGAGAGTTACTGCCGCGTCTTACCAGGGTTTTAACACGTTAATATTTCTGCGGCGTCTGATCAATGCCAGAGAAAACCATTTCTTATCATTCTTCCAGCTACTTAGAGCCACATCTGAATTACGGTTGGTGTATCCGATGCACGTTTATTCTTCCCTCCTGACAGTTTTATGGAACTCATTATCCGCTTTGTGGCCGTGGCTGTGAATGGAGAACCTGTGGGGGTTTTATGTGTAGCCAGTAGCTCCTCCACTGACCACATTTAATGTCCTCTCCGAAAAAGAAGAAAATAAAAGGCGTAGCGGGGGGGGGCACAGCTCTGTGTTCACG
Source organism: Acanthochaenus luetkenii (assembly GCA_900312575.1). Lineage (NCBI taxonomy): Eukaryota > Metazoa > Chordata > Actinopteri > Beryciformes > Stephanoberycidae > Acanthochaenus > Acanthochaenus luetkenii. Next base: position 15,039 of record OMOT01015678.1, on the reverse strand, counting down.
CATCCCAAGCCCCTCTGACAACAGCAGCCTCTGCTCGCACACAGGGTACCAGTGTTGGATCTGTTGATGCGCATGAGAAAAGGACGAGGGAGCGGACCCAGACCTAGAGCCAGACCAGAGTTTTATTTACCTCAGGTGCAGCGGCTCATTATAATGGTGTTAATGAGGAGCAGATGTAGCCGAGCGGAGGGGGAGGGACGAGGTGTGGTCTGTCCAGGGCAGGCCTACATGGAGGTCCTGTCCAGGGATCCCCATATCCCCCTCTCACCGGAACCGGCAGACCTGCACTCGGTATAGTTAATATCTACTCAGCAAGTGCTATTAGCAAACACTGAAAACTGCCTACCGCAGTGATTTAGATCCGCGCTACGCTGATGGGTTATGGGGATATTAGTGTAGTCGTAAACGATTTAGAACTGTGAGGAGCCTTCAAGCTGGAGTTGAGTTGTATTTGAATAAGGTTGTTGGGGCTTTTGGGAGCGATCTGGTTTGTCTTTAGACACAAAAGCGAGCTTTAACCACTCTTTTACAGATTTTGTCTTACAGTTAGCCTGCCCTTCACTAAAAATGATGTAAGGATGTAAGACAAGGGCATTAATCTGATATACATACGGTTTGAAAGTCAAACCATTGTTGCCACAGATGAGGGAACAATTTCAATATCCAAAAAGCCAAATCACACGCGAGCAGCTAGATATAGGAAAATGTATTTTCATGAAACGATCATGTGGCTGGCTGCTTAGCTTCACGCAAATGCCTCCCCTGAAGCCGTCAGTAAAGAGCAATACAACCCCCGGTTAGTGACGAGCCCCTTTGGCTGCTGACAATGGAATGGCTCAGCTTTGAGTTTGCCATTGTGGCTTCTTCACAGACACAGCCCTGGCAGTAATGATCTCTAGGAGCCCTCTGTGCGTGCCAATGGCGGGCCATAACAGTCTTTATTCACCATGAAACCTCCACTGGGAGCATCTCCCAGTCCCCAGGACAACAATGCTGGCAGCCGAGCCCAGAGTCGGCGGCCTGTCTTTTACGGTTTTATGGGCTTGGCCTTCCCCCTGCTATTGAGGCAAATGTAGGCCATCAAACAAAACAATTTATGACCCAGTCTAAATTTGACCTTGGGCCTCCCGAAATCCCAGACAATTGCTCTCGGCGAATGGAGAAGCCCTATGAATGAAAAGATATGTAAGTATACCGAAAGACATTAACCGGTTTCTTGTTTATTATTAAATGTGAATACGCCGCCGTTGCATTGAATGAGAACAGAACGTTGCACTCAGATAATGTGCGGCAAGGGAGTTTGTTTTTTCCCCAAGTTGCTGTACGTGATGGATCCTGTTCCACATGCTCTTATGTACTGGGGAATTTAAGGATGAAAGGTCCCAGCTTACAGATGACAGTACTGTCCTCCAGGCCGTAGGCAAATACTATCTTCACTGCCTGACTTCAAATGGGAGGGTCGCTGTGGTATTTCTCTTTTTATTGGTGCTGTTAGTGAAGGAACACCGTGACCTGGGTGACTTTTGCCTTCTGGTTCATGAGCAGAGTAGTAGGGAATTCCTTATTTACTACAGGGGTGTGCCTCGCCTCGCTGTCACACGTTCGATTTCTGTCTCTCGCTCCGCTGTCGTGATTTTCACAACATGGGAAGTGTAAAACCCAAAGCTACGGTTCGTGTCAGCGCTTTCAGATTCGCCTTCTATTTACCAGATTGTCCGCGGATTGCGCCCTGAAAGACACCGGACACCAGAGTCAACAATGCTTGAACCTTTGTGAATGATAATGAACGGTGCGCTTACAACAACAGACAATATCACCTAAATAGGTTGGTAATTTGGGTAAACTATCAACATTCACATGCTGTTAAATTACATTACTGCAGTTTTACATTGCTGCATTAAAAAAAACGCATTCTCCCTTCCCATGAAAATGCGTACGCATGGTTGTTGGACATTCTTGCACTTGATGTAGTGAGTGGCCAAGAAGCATGAATGATACAAGATGAAAGGAGGGCTCTCCATCTTGGTATACTATATGGATTCTTCTCACGCATTTCCCTCTGAGACAAGGGGTTCAGTAATCTGTATCCTTTAGTGAGAGAACCCCATGGAGATGCATTAAAGAGATAAATTGGTATCATCCCCAGTGTGACAGACTCCTCATCTGTCTCTGCTCGCCTCCATTGATCACAATTTATTTTATTTGTGTTGTTGCATTATTAGGCGGAAGAAAAGCATTGCATTAATAAAGCCCCGATTATAAAGTTAAACAGAAATGCTATACTGTTACACAGGAAACCGGGGTTAAAGCAGGAGGCTCCCGCATGCCTGACCTTGTATCTTCTTACCCTGTGAACTGAAATCACAGGCAGCACTGATCATTCACTGTAGACATAACACGTAATCTGTTATGTCTATGAGACAAAGCATTGAGAGCATTTACACACTGTGTTTCATTGTTTGCATACCTGTTGAAGTATCAATGATTATCATAAATCTCTTGAAGATCATGTGAGTGGCTAATAAATATATGGGTTAATTAAAACAAAATGGAGAAAGGTTTGCAAGTAGGAAGTTGAATGTAATATTTCATATAATACATGTCTGCCAAATGTACAATTACAGCTTGATGATTATTCACTTTGATCTGGGATTCAATGAGTTGAGAAAGCTGTTGCTTATGTTTGTGTTAAACCGATCAAAAAATCATGCCTCATGTTAAATTAGTGTTAAACAACCGTAATCACTTTGGTTATTGAGACGTTGCAGGTGAAGTTTCACTGTTTCACCCCAGAGCACAGTGTTTTACTCTCCGGTCCATAGTAATCTAGCTGTCGTGTGTATGTGAATCACTACTTTTACTGGAAGACTCTAAAGCAAAGCAGTCATATACTTCAAACGCAACATTTAAAGATATATTTCTCTGCAGACTTGAACAGCCAAAGGTCAGAGCTTGTGAGCATTGGGATTTGAGCCTCGGTTATACTCCAAGCCTGCCCAGATGAAATCTAAGACTTTCTAAATATTAACTATGCTGTTGACACTATGTGGATCGTTAGACGGATAAATTAATACTATGATCAAAAATAACACATTATGTATTTATTAACAAGTACTGCAGTTAAAATAATTTGCTGTGTGTTTTCCCTTGGATGGCTCCAGCTCATTCCTGGTGCTGGTCAGAATGGGGAGGGAGCCAGCAACAACACTGTGGTAACAGGTTAGGCCTTGTGCTGTATGTCCCAATTTCATGTCAGAAGGTGATGTGGCAATGTGCTGACAGCGCTCTATTTCATCACCGTCATCTACGAGTGACCTGGCTTAATGGCATTTCTCCTTATGAGTCACTGTGATTCACCATGAACACGCCGTACAATCTGCACCTGTACTTATTTCTGCTTTCTAGGGCATGAGCGCTGATCTGGGGTCAGTGAGCAGTTCGCATTGAACTTTACTCATAATGGATAAAAACTAAATGAGCATGCTTGATACTGTAAATGCTCTTTTTTCAGAACTTTGTAGATTTCTAAAGCTACAAGCCTCCCTGCCAATGTGAAAATTATTTTGAACCGTGTCATGTTACATGCACTGTGGTCCAGGTTGGGAACCACTGACCTCGGCCAATGAGATTGTTTGCTGCTTGCTGGAATATGGAGATATTCTAATGTTAATCTGATTCAGACCTTAGTGTACATTTCCATATTATTACCCAAATGTATTCTTTTGATGGATGCTTTATTCAAGGTGACATTGCGTTCTATACATTATAATATGACAATATGCTGAATGTGATTATATAGCACTGATTCAACTTGTCATTCATCACAAGGGTTAAATAAATACAAACTGAATTAAATGTGACCATTCTTCCCTCGCTAAAGGAAAACAAAAGCTGAGGCCCTGCTTTGCATATTCCCTGACACCTCCACACTAACAGATGAGACGTGATTTGAATAAGAGCTTGCTTTCTTCACCTGTCGACCTCCTGTGAATATTATTTATGACCTAAAACACATCTTTTAATTCCAGATATGTATTTTCAGTGATAGCCAAGTGTCAGCACACCGATTCAAGGCACTGGGCTGTGCCCATTTTTCAAGACCACAATGAATATTCAAAAGATGAGCTTTAGAAAAGGGTGAAAAAAAGAAAAGGGGTGAGTTAACATTAATTAATATTCGTTGCAGTAAAAATGAAAGCTAGACCCGGGCTAATTTCAATGGACAATTAATCATGAGGCTCAGTAATTACACCGGGGAGTTTACAAATGATTTTTTTAAGGGGCCAGAGTAAAGGAAAGGAGATAATCCCACCCATCACAATCACTGGCTTCCCACCAATCCCTGCTGAAAGAGCAATTAGAGCAAACAGCAGCAGAGCAGTAATTGTGTACCAGGAGAAGATGAAGGCAAAATCTTAATTGCAGTGAACGAAGATCACTTGCTCTCACACCTGATTATGCTGAGGGAAAATAATGTGCAGGCCAGAGCAAGTCTGTAACACCTCCAGGTGCCTGGGTAAAAATAACCCTTAACAGGAGCTCCTGGTGTATGTGGGTGTGTAGCACATGACATGTGGGCATCTAGAGCACCCCATTCTGGCAACTTCTGTCACACCGTGGCTGCCACATATTAGTGTAGTAATAGTAACCAAATCTCCGTGGGCATGTTACCATTATTGCACATATCACAAGTTATTTTATTTAGTTTGAGTGTTCCTTGAGATATTTGTGCAACATTCAAAACACTTTAAATCACCCCTGCAACGTGCAACAAAGCAGGAATATAAACTACTTTAAATTCGATTTCTTTGTTTACTGAGCTCCATATTGTAGAACTGGGGAGCCAGGCTTTTATTATGGGACTGGGAAGTATGACATGAATGCCTTTTAACAATGAATGCCATCTGTATGAGCACTCTGGTGAGAGTTCACACTTTCAGCGTCCACTGAACAAAGTAAGTGAGTAATCGGAGCCACAAAACCAACCTTTCCCAGGAGGGACAATAATGTTTTCTGGGTTAGTTAGAGGGTGTAGATACCAGTGAATTACACTGAGGAGAAGTCAGAAGCCACGAGACCTGTATTTGTCACAACATCTTAAGCTCTCGGTTGACATAGACTTGTGTACATGGCACCAATTGGCATAAACTGGTCACCTGCAGATTCTCCCTATCTGAGCATTGTGTGATCTTTGAATCAAATTTCTTGTCCCAGTTTGCCTAATATGAAATTACACTTGCATCTGTCAAATCAAAGAAGTATGTCGATGCTATAAACACTGGCGTGAAAACACTAACTTGAGTGACATAATCAAAGGTCAGTTTTTTGAAAACTCAATGAGATATCTCTCGTGCTGGGACATTTTTAACATTACGATCCACTGACCATTAATAATCTTCTAAGCATCCCGTGGAGCTTCTAGGAGGAGAGATCAGAAGTCCAGGGTCTAGACCAGACGTTCTCCCGTCCCTCCACCACTTCTTCCAATGTGCACTTTGAGCAAGGCACTTGGCCAGCAGTCAACACTGACTCACCCCATGTCTACTGTCCTCTGTTAATAAGAACGTGTGCTTAGTTTGGCTGATTAAATAAAGGTTTAAGAAGATTTGTCTACTACAACACATGTAGAACTGAACATGAAACCCATTTGTCTTTTTCCCCATTCACTCAATCTCTCCTGTTTCCTACAGTCCCTCTGCCCTCTTTGTCTCTGTGCGCGCACTCAGAAATCCAGTCGACCTTCATCTCGCCTTACTCAATCCACATTCCGATAAAGGGATCACACCCGGCCGATCAAACTAATGTCTTCACCCCTCAGCGTCTCTGAACGGCCACTGAATAAAATCACAGCTGCGGTGAAATGGCTGTGACATAACTTGATCCACGCAGTGACGGCGCACACCACCGCCTGTACCCTGCAATACATCAGTGCCAGGAAACAGTGGACGTGGAGACGGGCTGATTGAATCAGGGGCCATAGAGGCTCTGGGGAGAGTTCATCTTTACCAAACCAGCAGGCTCCCTCCATCTCAAGCAGCAAACACACAGGACTCCGTACTCTGGGCTCTACGCCTCCCTCTAACTGCGTCTACTGTAACAATGTTTAAGGACTTAGAGGCCATTCACAACTTATTTCTGACGAAGCACAACACGAGGAGACAATGCATAGTAAAAACACATCAAATGTTGCTTGCTGGTAATGCAAGACTAAACGATGGCAGACCTGTGCTGGCTTTCCAAACAACTGAGCTCTTGTACAATTATTTGTTCTGCAGTAATTTATGGTAAAACTGGAGAACTACTTAAGTTTAACAAAGTGTTTTCTGCAACTAAAGCATATAAAATGCATTCTTTTGACAATGATGGCCTTGGCTATGCTCAGAGCAAGTTTAAAGCCAGCAGTAAATACATTACTGCTCACTCCATTGGCTCAAAATAGATATTTGATATAAAAATGAAGAGACTATACTTTATTTTCAGTGGGCAAAACCAATAAAGCAGTTATGGCCATCACTCTGTTCGTCTGTGTCTTTATGAAGTATTCGACAACTGTGATACATCTTACTGTACATTGTACATTTTACCTCCAGGATAAATGACCAATACCTTTGATAGATGGCTGTATAATAGCGTTTAAGATAGAGATAGTACAAATCAGATTTTCAAATGTCAGGTTATGTTATGGGGTTCGTCATTTTTAATGATGAAAATTACGATGATGTCGATAATAGTGTATCATTCAAAGGTTGAGGAAGGTATTTGGATTTAGCTGCCTTGAAAGTAATGAAACTAAGTATTTGCTTTATCATTAACAGTCAAAATACAATAATACTATACCAATCAGCTAAGTTATTTTTCCCAGAAAACACAATGAATAACAAAGAATGCAAATTATTCGCATCGCACCTTTTCTGCTTTTGTATGTTTGGACCGGTTGTAAAGATCCTGGGTGAGGTGACATAAGGTAATTCCACAAATATTTTTTTCCCGTAAAGAACATCGTTTGCATGTTTATGTTGGAAGAGACGGGGCGGAAATGTAATTCTCCTTCCAATTGGGGTGATACGAGCGGGTGTCTTATCCGTGCATGTCTAAACAGTGAGGGCTTTGTCCTACATGACTTTGACCTGCCTCATCAGCTGGTAAAGAAAAATCACCAAGAGAACTACTGCTGAACTGTAGAGGTATTAATGGTAATGTCCGCAATCTAGGAATTTCTTTTTAGGGAATTATTGTTTATAAATATTGCTAATGAATGTATTTTTGATCAATATAGTCTGCCGGGGTTTAGACAGTTTGAATACTTGGGATGAGCTGAGAAACGACCTGGCTCAGCACTACTGGAGAAAATACTGTAGGGCTGATCATTTCATCTCTTTCCTTGATGAATGATTGTTAAAGGTCTCGGACAGATAGGATGAATGAGTTAGGGCTATATCCATATGGATAATTATCCTGACAGCTACTTCAAGAAATGAAAGATGCCAGTGGACGGTACATTCCACTGCTGATATGAAGTGCAGCCAATCAAGCAATTGGGACTGTGCCCTCATCGTTTGACTTGTTGTATATACAATATAAAAAAAGACAGTGTGTGTCTTGTTGTACAAGTTAATACAGTGTAAATAGTTATGGCATTAGTGCTGCACTTGCAATAAAGCCAAACAATATGTAGATTTGCCACACAGAGTATTATCATTACCTGTTTAAAAGATCATTCATATCACTGAATGCTTTTTCAGTCCCTGCCCCTATAATGGCGAGGACACTTTTGTTCTGTGAATTAAAAACATTGTGATACAACTTGAGCTCTGAGAGATGGCATGTTTTTGTGTTAAGTAATTTCATTGTGACACAGTATATCAGGCAGTCGCTCAATTTGTTTCGATTTTGAGTGATGTTGCAATCCAATTACATTAGTTGTAGATTTTCTGGTTTATTATATTGGCCAATTGGGCAGTAATGCATTTATCTGGAAATATAATAAGTTATTAAAACTGCTCCATAATATGCTAATTTGCTACATTAAACTGTCTTAGGCTCTGCAGGAACAATAAAACACATTTATTTAAAAGAAGTCCTCTCATTTCTCAATATTAAGCGTGTGACTGTTCATCAGTGCATCAGTCATGTTTCTGTACATGTGTCTTCTGGCTAGGAACAAGGACAAGTGTCCTAGCTTACCCTTCCCCAAAACAGAGCGTGCCCCACCCCATCTTCTGCACCACTGTGACCCCTATCCTCTTCGGAGTTCCGCTGCTCCAAAGTAGCCTTGGTTGCCATAGTTACCTCCTCCTGGCTATTTTGTAAGGTCACCAGCTCTGGTGAGCCCTAGCCTCAGAGAACAGGCATAACTAATGTCCTGCAGGTTCATAGGCTCGATGTAAATAGTCTCACTTGACAGCCTACTGTACAAATACTCAATTACACTTGCTTAAAGGAAATTATTTGTTGTAACAGCCAGCACTCAAGTTGTGTGACATCAGCGTTGCCTGGGCAACGGTGGCTGATTGCACAGGCTGGAATTAGGTATTGATCAGAGGAGGGGGCCCGGCGCCAGTGAGGGACTGGAAGCGATCCGCCACTACGATTTACAGAGGATGGGGGTGGGGGTGAACCTGCACACTACACCCCAGCTCAGAGAGCTGAAAACCCCTCAGGAACCAATTTGCACACCGCTACAGTGCAATATCTGCAGCAGTCAATAATGGAAATCTGATGCCCCCTCTGCCATCAATGTGACCGCTTCTCTCTCTCGTTAGAGCACCTTGAAAGTTTTAGGCCAATCCTTAGACACAATAGATTTCCAATGGTGCAGGGATATTTTGTCTTTAGTATTCTCCATATAATTACACCTCTAAGTGAGGTTGCAGCCCTAAACCAGGACCTGTCCTTGTAGTCTTCTTTAAAGGTACATTTGACGTATTTAATCCTAATCTCATCACAATCGTCCATCTCCTTACATTAATCAAGTACATAAATTAAGTCAATATTTTGTATTTAATAGCAGGCTGTGTTTAGCAATCAGCTCCCACTAACTATGATTTAAAATGCCTCTCAAATAGCATCTTCAGTTTATGAGTTAAGAGCCATCGTTGCAAATACTTTTGCTGTTGTACATTATGCTCACGTTCATGCTTGCACTGAGAGGTTATGAAGCTACCAGCAGGAAAAGCTACTATGGGATCTACTTCAGCTTGCATGGATTGCATTAGCTGATATGGCAAAACTGACCCCTTATAGTATAGGGGCATGGCTGAATTCTGAGTTGAATTCTAAATTGAAAACAATTTCCAAATACATTTTTGACACAAGAGCATCAACATTATTTACATAATTAGACTGAAGAAACTTTGGAGGTACTGGCTTTGAGATAAGTCACATTTTTTCAAAATTTCAGTCAGTCAAGAGGGCAAACATTCAAATATGCATTTATGATCCTTAATAAATGGTTAGAAATGTTAAATGTAAATTGTCATATATTGTATGGAGGTAGTTTTGTGATCATGCCTGTGCAATAGATTAAGTGTGAAACTGGGACTCCCATGTAGGACACCAAATATCTACCAGTCAGGCAAAGAGTAATCTGCCCTCCCGTAGGGAAGGTATTTGGACTAGCTGCACTTGTGTTACACTGCACAAGACTGTGCAAACATGGCATCATTTGTTTGATTGTGGCTGAACCCATAGTGTCTCTTTTAGCTGAACTGCATAAAGTATTTCTGAAAGGATGCAGGGACCAGTTGTTGAACCCTGTGATTCGCCATATCTAGTCACCTGATGGTTGAAAGGATAACGGCCTGTTTCCATTGCAGAATGTTCATGGACACAATCCAATGTCTGAATCTTTGCTCGTTGGATTACCATGAAGTCACCGAAAGGTAATGCACCATGGCCTTTATGGAACCAATCAGATGCTTGACAGAAAAAACTCCCTCTCCTGGCAGCGCTCTGTAGTGCAAATCCACAGTGTGAGGTAACACCCCCTGACATCTGAGGACGTTTAACCCAGGAGGGCTCCTTATAGCCAAATGTCCACCATGTTGCAAGGGAGATGTCTGCGCCACAAAAGATAGAGCTGTCTCCTTTACATTACACAGACCTGGGAGATGTCAGCCACTTGTCTCATCACAGGAATCGTTTATAGAAGACATTTGCTATAATGTGATATATGCATATTTAAAAAAAAGCCTCAAATGCCAAAGACACTGCCTCTTTAATAGAATCCAGCAATCATCAAGAGCAAATTCCAAGACCTTGATGTAATGGAAAAAACTGCCTGCCTGATCTTCCCAAGCTCTGGTGTGGAATCTGAAAGGCTGCTTACTGCTCTTTGTCTGGCTGTGGACTAGGCTTTGGTCACAAGGGTGTTGTGGGTAATCAGCCCCGCCATCCAGGGGGAGACAGGGCCACTCTTACACTCCCTCTCTAGGGGAGAGGCGATCTCATGTCACCAAATACACACATAGCTGCAAATGTACGGCCATCATCAGGACAGCAATGACAGCTTCATAAACTTTGATTTAATCAGACAGGGGACATTGAACCATTATATGAGATAATCTACAACTCTGTGATGATATATCTCGGGCGTGATGCACGATGGCTCTGATTAGAATTAATTCCTTTGCCTAGAATCACGAGAATCCAATCTAGCAAGCAGTTTTAAAAGAAGAATCTGTATAACATAACTGTGTGTGTGTGTGTGTGTCCACGTGTGTGTGTGTGCACATGTGGGTCTGTCATGAATTAATTTGCTTCTGTTTTGTATAGTATTATTACACATTAGACTGCCGCTGCAAGTTTAATATGTTGTACTTTTTTGTCTCGTTCCTTATAGCAGGTTCAATGTCATCTCTTTGTTGTCTCAAAATGCAATCAATGAAGGTCTTCCTACCCCATCCATTGAAAGTCAAACCCGACCTATCTGGGGCTACTCTGAGCTGTTCTGTCAAATCTAAGAATCAAGCCCATATTTCTTGGAGTCATGTTGTGCTAGTCCTCACTCCAGTTTGTGTGTGCTCTCGCACCTAATATACAAAAGATCTATTGAAATATGCATGAGCCCCATGATGCCTGCACTAAAAATACACTCAAATAGGGAATACATTGACAGCCCTGTTATTGAGCTCTCCTTGAGCTTCCTCTGTCACGGCAGCCACGGATCTCTCTCAAGACTCATGTATTATCAAAAGCACGCCG
>OMOT01015672.1:1184-23117 GCA_900312575.1 Acanthochaenus luetkenii | reverse complement strand
TTTCTTTTGAGCTCGGTCGCTGGTCCTTCAGAAAAGCATAGTAATTACATTTTCTTTTGTTGACCAAGCAGAATCCGGGTCACGGCACCAAATTGTTAGGCTCTAGGTTTTGTGTCTCCTAAGCCCTGCCCCGGTTCTTTTATTCTGCTGTCGGTCACTTAATAATAGTAAACAAGTTCTCTCCTTTTGGGTATATTTATTAAAGGTTTCAGGTTTCACAAGTAATGCTCAGCACTGGACTCCCCTGGGTCAGTAGCCCCCACGAGAGTGCCTGAGACTTCCGTGTTCAGACATGTTCTTCTTGGGCTGGGCACGCCCCGTACAAGGGATGGACTTAACGCAATTGGCCAGTTTACCAGTGATGCTGCTAGCCATCCAAGCAAGTCATCTTAAGATAATGTGTTTACGTCTCTAGTGTATGAGTGTTGGTTATCTTGACACTGTTGTTGTCACGGTCTGTACCATAATAATAAGCATAATCCTTCACAGGAGTTCCTCAAAGTATTCCTTCCACCGCCCAATTACATCCCCAATTGAGGTCAGCAGTGTCCCATCCTTGCTGTACACAGCTTGGATGGTTCCCCGCTTTCCCCTCCTGAGGTGCTGGACGTTTTTCCAGAAGCGCTTTGGTGCTGACCTAAGTCCTTCTCCATGGCTTCTCTGAACTCCTCCCACACCCGCTGTTTCGCCGGCTGAGGCTGCGGTTCTCCGTGCCCGTCGGTACCTTTCAACTGCCTCCGGAGTCCCCCGGGATAACATACCCCAGAAGGCCTCCTTCTTCAGTCAGACGGCTTCCCTGACCACTGGTGTCCACCAGGATGTTCGAGGGTTACCGCCCCTTGAGGTACCTAACCCCTTTAGACCACAGCTCCCAGCCGCAGCTTCAGCAATGAAGACTTTGAACATTGACCACTCAGGTTCAATGCCCCCAACCTCCACAGGGATGTCAGGGAAGCTCTGCCGGAGATGAGAGTTGAAGGTCTCCCGGACAGGGGCCTCCTCCAGACGTTCCCAGTTCACCTGCACTATACGTTTGGGCTTACCAGGTCTGTCCACACCACACTATATAGATAGTTATAGCACACCAACTCACCACCAGATGGTGATCAATTGACAGCTCCGCCCCTCTCTTCACCCGAGTGTCCAATACATGTGGCCTCAAATCAGATGATACGATAAAACTGATCATCGACCTTCTGCCTAGGTTGCTCTGATACCATGTACACTTATGAGCATCCTTATGCATGAACATGGTGTTCGTTATGGACAATCAATGACTAGCACAGAAGTCCAATAACAAGCCATTGTTCGGGTTTAGATCAGGGAGGACGTTCCTCCCAATCACGTGCCTCCAAGCTTTCATGAACTGGGTATAGGTTGAATCAGTAATATATGGTATCAGTCAGCAATAGACACGTTTTTTAGTTGCCTAGCCTTAACCAAAGTAGTTTTCGGCCAATAGTAGTGTGTCCAATTCATGCTGTTGTTACATAATCCTTTCGTGGAAGAGGAGCGTGATGTTCACATCGTTCGTGTCCACAACACGTAATCTGTGTTTCAGAATTCATCATCATCCTCATCATCATCATCATCAGGTTTTTTGAGACTGTGTTGTAACATTGCTAGACTGGTGGACACTGGTAGCATTAAAAGCATGGCTGTGGCACACAGATAGCTCCTGTGAATCCACACTGTATCTTCCAGGCTAACATCAGTGTCGCCCTGCTGCCGATGTGTGATGTGTAATTCATAGTTCATGTGGAGGAAGTTGAAGTGACTATCTGCTGCAGTAGATCACTTTCTAGCCCCTGGTGACAATGGCCAGCACCATGGTAGAGAGTGACTGCTGGAATGCCTCGTGGTAAAGGAGATGTGTTCTTCACAACATTAGCGTCCGCTTTACAGCTCACCAAGTGGGGGATACCGTAGAGACTGTGAATGTACGCTCGCAGAAATGGAGCATGCCCAGAACAAAGTCTTGGCAGAGGCCAGATTAATTTTGTCATGAAGCATTTTCAGTTTTATTTTAGCCAGTAAAAGTTTTTATATGGGGAGATTTTTAACATTGGATTAATATGTAAATTTCTACAAGGCCTCTCTTCGGTTATTGCTCATATGATGCTTTTATGAGTTTGATTTTGAAAATGAACAGACCTAGTGGGGAAGAAATGTAATGTATTAACTCGACAAAGATTTGAGTGTGACCTCCAAAGAGCTAGATCAAACAAATTACAAATCATATTAATCATCATATCCCACACAGCATTTGGTCATCCTCTGTTTTTTGTTATAAGGTGTCATACACATGTATCTTCTGAAAGGTAGGGCAAGTGTAATGGGTAATTTTTTATTTCTACATTCTGTTTTTCAAGATATTGTTTATATTTAAGTGCAATTCACAAATAATCCAGATTCTAAGCCCTCAGAAATAATTTTGCTCTGTAAAGTTTTCCTTGTAAGAATTTTCTCTGTCAAGCCAATTCGTTACTGTAGCCTGCAAGCCACAGTGATATAAGCCCGAAATCCAGATCAGCTTTCACATACTGCTGTCTACAAAGCAGATTCACTCTGATTATTACTAAATCTGTTCAGGCGATAGGCCTCCCACAGACTTATTTACCCTGATTAAAAAGCAAAACAGTAATGTGCACTGTCCAGTGAAAAAAGTGCATGCCCATCTTTTTGCATACTGCATAAATTCTCTGGAAAATTCCGCCGGATTGTTTTTTATTAGGGTAAAGTTCCCAGGAGCTGCACAGCCAATAAAAAGCCAACAAGATAAAAGAGCAGGGAGGATTAGGAAGGGATGAAAGCTGTAAAATTTTCCATATTATCTTGTGAAAAGCTATGTTCTCTGCTCTCTCTTATTACATTTACCTTAATTATTCTGAAGGGCACAGCCAAAGTGGGAGTAATTTGAACTTTCAGCACGTCATCCCAACATACTCTGTACTAATTCAGACACTTTTTTCTTTGGTTCTCTGACATACACTTCTGTTTCTCATGGCAAGAAAGTGGCTATGGGCTTGATCATAAATTAAGTACATTGTTGTGCAAAGACAACCTGACTCACCCCCCTCCCTCTGCCCTCTGTGTTGCGTGTCTACGAATCGTACCACAAGTCATGGAGACTCATAAAAGGAGAGGCGAAGAGACATTGAAATATCTGAACCTTGCGAAGATAAACAAACTGAGGTATTCATTGCACATTTTATGGGCTGTCCAAAGAATTCTGTCCTCTGTCAGGACTTTTTGGTGCAGTGCTGATGCTTTAGGACTGCAGATCAATTTGAGCAATCAAAAGCACACTTACACCCACATATAAAAGCAACTGTGTACACGCACAACTAGATCCATACACTCATACAGACTCACGCACATACACACACAATATATAAATAGTTAAATAAATGGGCTTACTTTGCCCTCTTCGTGGATCAGTTTTCACTGTTTAGTTCTAAGAACCATCTGTGTCTCTCCTTTCACTCTGGTCTGTGGAGCACAGATGCTCCTTTTGTGGCGTGCTCCAAATCTTAATAAGCAGTTAAAATATTTACAGAGGTGGGCTTTCCCCCCCCCCAACCACATTTTCTTCTCCTGTTTCTTTTCTTTTATTATTATTATTATTTATACCTTTTCACTGGCCAAAAATGGAGATGTCCACTAAATGTGATTGATTGGGCTTAAAAATGGCCATTATTACCATTAAGCTCCACATGTCAGCTGCTGCTTTTGTGCCGGCTGTATTTCTAAGCTAACCAGTGATCCATGAGCGCAGACAGGAGGGGGAAGAATGTAATGCTCTGAATGAAATGCCCATTTCTCTATGGATCCTTCACTTGATTAAAAATACAGCTGCAGACACTAGCATATGAGAGGCAGAGAGAGAGTCAAAGAAAGGGAGAGGAGAAGAAAGGAGAGAGTGAGAAAGAGAGCAAAGGGGAAAACCCTGATGTTTTGGAAAAGGGAACTTTCACTGAATTGGATAAATAACTTTTTGACTGACCGACAATGTAAAAAAATGTGTATAATGAGGGCGAATGTGTACATTTATGTGAGTATGTGTGTGCAAGTAGTATGTGGCAAAGAGATAATTGAATTTCCAACACACATGGGAACTAAAACCTGTGGAATGTGAGGAGGGGGTTGGTGTGAATCTGTTTACTGTTGTTGTTTCTGAAGTCCTAGTAACAGCAAGTTGTCAGCATAATGCACGCAAAGTTACTGTTCACAATGGACTGCAAATATGTGAGAAAAATATACAAAGAAGTAAAAAGAATACCTGCTGGGTATCCACATTAAAAGCCTACTTAGACTTTCACAGAAGCTTTGTTCTGTGTAAAATTTGGCAGGATACATTTGATTCATACAAATTAATCACTCTATAAGAACATGAAATTATAGAACTTTCGGGAAAGGTATATTTAAATAAAATATGTATATAATATAATATATGCGCCCAGTAGAGCACAGACCTCTGCCAAGGAAGCCATCCAACTTATACAATTTCCCCGTATAAAGTTTTTTTCAGTACTTTGGAAGTATACGGCCGTATGAGAGGAAAATACGGTAAATCACGGCAAGATATATGATCCTTTACAATTTATGCAAGAGGCTGATTCTTCTGTTTCTTCAGCCATTTCGAGTCTCGAGAAAAATTTGCAGAAGTCACTTCTTAACCCACAAAGTGTTGTGCCTAGCCCTTCTCTCTGACAGGTTTTGGTATATTGCTGAAGAACCTTTATTCTGAAGGGCTATGTGACCTGTGCGTGCAGCAGCGTAGAGGTAACATCATCAGCGAGGCAGCATTAGCTCCCAGCTCCCTGAAGCTGTGCTTTTAGAAAACTAAGGGCTTTATTGGAACTTTGAAGGGATCGTCATCATGATACTAAGGTCAAGGACAGTTTGTGAAAGTTTAAGCCACCACAGAGCAGACGTTTGGAATCCGCACGCTATAACACAATGCAGGTCTGTTCTTTAGTATCACTATGTGTGGGGCTATGTGTTTTCAAAATGAAGAAATCTCCGGCAACCCCTGCTGATATATAGTGGCCGTGGAAAGTCAATCAGTTCTAAGTTGGCCCATGACCTACTTTTCTACAACGTTTTGTACAAATCTGTTCATAACTTTTTAAAGATACAGACAGACAGACATGTGGACAGACAGAAGCATAGAGACCGAGTCACAGACAGACACGAGAACATAACCTCCCACCAATTCCGTTGGCGGAGGTAATCATACTACTACACTGGATTTTGACGTCATGATTGGGCACTGGTAGCATGACGATTGTGTGTTTAGATGATGTGAGTAAGGCATGATCTCATGGGAGATGTAAACAGCATAAACTCATAGTTGTGTGATCCAGTGAGTCATCGCAGTCACACAGTGGTGTTTGGATTTGACTTCCTGCTAATTAAAAGCTTTCGCATGTCAGTGGACTAATATGGTCTTATTAAGCCACCCAAAGGAAGAGGCCTTTTGCCCAATCAAGAAATATGTTTTAGGGCATTGTTAAAAGCAGGAAATAGTAATTTCACCATGTACTTCCTGTGCTGAAATTTCCACAACAACTTTATTCCCCTTTTCAAAGACGGGAGGAGGAAGAAAAAAGAAAAGAAATGAACACGTGCTGCCAACTGCTTGTTGCATGATTACATGAACACTTTTCCTCAACTCACTCTTTAATATTTCTCGCAGTGTTGTGCAAGTTCACACTTCTCAAGAGCTAGCTCAAAGTTCAGTTCACACAGATTAAAATGAACTAGTTCACGTTCATAGTTCACAGTCCCAAAAATGAACTAGTTCACGTTCAGTTCTTCCGAAAAAAAAAAAAAGCCATTATTTTTCTGTAGAACCTCCATATTTCCCAAGACTGGTCGGATGTTTCAACTCGATGTGTCGTTTCAAATTCGTTGGCGATGTGGCTGACGTCACGTCCGCACTTGCTTCTTCAGACCCGGCGGACACAATTTGCATACAAACGTCAGGTTTCTCCCGTTTGAATCTGTGCTGACTTGTTCATAAAAGTCTTTCAAACGTTCATATGATCTGGCTTCACTCGCCATGCTGGCATGCCGGTTGCCGTAAATCCTCGGGTGCCGGAAGCAGTGCTTCATTAACTTGAGCGTCGTTAAAATGAACGAGAGCATCGCTAACTGTCGCGAGAGTTAACAGCGCTCACGTTCACAGCGCTCACGTTCACGTTCATTAGGTTCAAAATGATCCGTTCAGTTCACCGTTCACCAGAAATATGAGCGCGTTCAATGAACGGCGCTCTTTTAGCGCGTTCATGCACAACACTGATTTCTCGTATTGTTTTTAACCGATACTTTTTAAAAAGATATACCCTTAAGGGGAGTTATTTTATTAAACACATTTATTATTATTTATTAACACATCTTGGGGTACAGTGCATTATTTGCATAACTCACGGGTGGTTTATTTGGAACAAGGCTAGTATTCGATCGAAGCCTGAAGTCTGTGAGACTTCATACTGTCAGCTTTATCTCCAATAACACAGAGACGATTTCTTAGTGCTGGTTGACATGATCCAGTGACTCAGACCCACCGGAGACACTGAGGTGACAGTGGCAATTGGTCTCCCAAGCTTTCTATAGGAGGCATCAGTCATTTAGGCACAGCAGCTCTGGCCATTAATGTGCTTAGTGGGAGGAGACTGTTCACCTCCATAAGCCAGTGGAGTTTTATGAATGAAAAATATACACGCTGCAGACTTTCTATCTTACAGGTGACCAACCTGTGCCGTATCTGTGAGGTGTCTTCTTCCCTTGTTCACTGGATGAAACAGGATATGCTTCTGTCCGCCTTGGCATATTTTCATCACTGCTGTGCTGATACAGTGTGCTGGGGCGGACAAGAGCATGAGAACATGCGTGGGGTCTGGAAAACATGACCTCACACGCGTTCCAGAGAGGAAAGATTCCCAGAGGTCAAAGCACTGTTGTTCCTCATAGGGGAAGTGCCCGAGGGTTCGCGAGGCCATTGAGTGACCTCACCAGGCGACATATCGAGCAGAGGGCAATCTGCTCAAGACGCCCACCAGCATCCCAGCGGTAATGCAGCAACTGGGAATAGGAATGCACACACCAGTGGTCTCCAATCACGTGCCATCCACAGCCATGTGTGCAGATTTTCATTCCAACTGATCACTACAGCAGCTGATTTCACGGATGAGTTCCTCCTCTCTGGTTGAAGGTGTGTTAATCAGTGAAATCAGCTATCTGGTAATGTGTTTGGAGGAATGATGGGATATGGTTGGAGACCACTGGTATACAGAATTCTGGCTTTTTAGCTAGCTATATGAAACTGATAGCAAATAACATGAGATGTAGATGGTTTGGTTAAGTGGGAACATGATTTCTTGGGTTACTTTTATTACATATTTTTTTAGTTGATTTGCTTTAAAGTCAAACTGAGGTCGGACCAGCCAAATGTTTAATTATTTGATGATCTTTATTAAGAAATGTCATAGTTGCAGTTGGCAACTTCGCATGTTGCCAGCTCCAAATGGCAGCGAGAGGTAACTGTTTGAATTTTGTGGACTCATGTGTACTAACAGTCTGTGATGGCTGTATATCAAATGACACCAGAGAGGAAAGAGAGAGGCAAAGATCTAATGTTGGCGAGTCCATCTTTCTGACGGGGCACTCACTTGCTGCTGTTTAGTAGACCGTTATATATTTAGCTCTCCAGTTTCAGTTTGTCATATCCTGTGGGCAGAGAACATTTCCCACCATTTGACACCTCGACACCTGAAATGAATTTGGGCAAATAGGGCGAACCTACGCCATAAGTAATCTATGGCCTTGTTTATATGGCACCACTTTTACCTTACCAATCATTTGTAATATGTCTGTTCCTCTTAAATCTTGTATTCATCAATGCAAAACTATTCTTAGTTTGCTATTTAACCACTGTAAAGCAGCACACTGGAATGCAAACTCTTGTTGGCGTTGCACATCAATAATGTTCACCCCACCATCCCTAACTGTCTATCTCTTCCACCACTCCAACAGGCTCTGTCTCTTGGCTCTTCTGAAATAAGTCATCTCCTTTGGTCCCTTTATCTCTGCCATAACATGCCTCTCTTCCTCTCTCTAGCCATCACTCTCCTCCTATTCTTGGCGGTGGTGCGTTTGTTCTGCGGAGCGGATGCCACGTGGTCCCTCTTTTATAGCTCTGCACGTTTGTTTTATTTATCTGACAGGCGTCCCCCCCGTATTGTCCTGGGTTATCAGCGCCTCTCCTGCAGATCGCGTTACCGCCTGTGCGAGGCTCTGACCCATCTCAGGGTTCACCTTTAAATCGGATTCTTATCATTACCTCCGTGATAAATAGGCATGGCTTAGGGAGGAGATTACCCCGCTCGTCCCCGTTCTCCTTTTCCCACTGTCGACGGCGCTCTCCGCCGGGCCGGGAGCTGTCATCCCAGTCTCAATCAGGAGGAAGGCAAATACTCAACTCTGTTCCTCTAAAGATTTGGTGACTTTAGAAAAAAAACAAGCGCTGTTCCCATGTGAATGGTCTCTTATCTCCTGTGGGCGTCCTTAAAAGCCTCTTCCCACTCTGCCTGACTCCTCCGAGAGTTAGTCAGCACACCGTCATACTGACAACTGAGCTCCCCCATCGATTTTTCACACGGTTCTTATCTGTGGCAATAGTTTCAGAAAGTTTTTTTGTGTGGTTTCACTAATGAAAGGGGTGTCAATTCAGATGTAATCCACACACCGGCTGTTCCCACTCTCTCCACCGTGCATCTCAAGTCCCCCTATGATCTCTCTTTCCACGACTCACTTTTGTTGTGTTCTCTCTGTTGCTTTGTGTCATTTAAAGCTGCACTATGAAATATTTGTACGTATACTTTGCAGCCTTATCCCAAAGTGGAGCAGTTATAGCGAAGAGTGCCCCATCCCTCCTAATTAAGACCCCATCAGTTCGCAATATTTGCCCAAATTGAATTGTGATGTCGGGTATGTGCACTCGCGGGACATTTTCTCCACCCACAGGAAGTGACGATTCAAAACTTGAGAGAAAAATACAAGCTGTCTCCTAAACAGCAGCGAGAAAGCGCTTCATCCAGTGAAATCGGGACCCACTAACGTTAGATCTTTTACCTCTTTAGTCCCTTTGGTATAAAATTATCACAAACCGACCAGATTGGTAAACATGATCGTGATGTTTAGTGACATCACATTACATGAGTTCTGGACACTGAAGTTCACATTTTTCTGTTACCTCTCGCCGCCAACGTCCAAAGTTGCCTAGTGAGATCCCATCTTAAAGGAATTGTTCACCCCAAAATGAAAATTCAACTCTTTCTATGTTCCCAGCTACTTCTGTTGTTTTGGAGAAGGCTATCGTGAAGCTGCACTTGCTAAATCGCTGTGTGTTATGTGGACATACAAACTTCACCGGTGTTTTGACTGACATGAGGGTGAGTAGATAATGACAACATTTCCATTTTAGGGTGAAATATTCCTTTAAAAACTGATGTTATGTCACCACGTCTCTGGGCCTGAAATGTCCCGTATGTGTCTGCTTTGTTTATATAAATGTCTGTGTCTTACTTTTTACTATTTTAATCTGCTTTCCTGCTCTGTCTCTCCATCTCTTTACATTGCTCATAAGCCCATAGTAACTACATTGTTCATCAAAATGCGCTCATGGCCACTTACCTGGCTCATCAGATTACAGTGCAAGAAAAATCTGACTTGGCAGTATCTAGATCTGCCAATTAATGCATTCTGGTGTGCAGTAAAGTGTAGCTGTAGCCTTAGGTTGGCTCATGCACTTGAAGCTCTGGGTTTGTACTGTTGCATTTAATGTGTGTGTGTGTGTGTGTGTGTGTGTGTTCCAGTCTCCTCATCATCTCTTTGTCCAGGCAGTGGACACTGTGTGTGACTCAGTGGTCAGTCCTGTGTCCAGCCTGCTCTGCTGGCTTTGATTGATGGTCTCTAACAGCCAACCCTGCCGGCCACCACAGGGAAATATGGAATTAATTATTTAGTTTCCCATGTGGGGTCAGAGGTTAAATTGAAACAATGATAAAATGGGAGAATCGTTTGCTTTGGACCAGGGATGGGTGACCGCCCTGTGCACAGGAGAAGAAAGGGCGCACGCTAACATTAGCAGCTGGCTTCTCTCACCTATATCATGTGGACAGTTTTAATAGCAGTAAGCTGAAAGAAGTGCATGACCGGGTGATGGAGGACCCTAATGTTAGTCCTGGGTCGCAATACCTAACCCAGGTTCACAATCTTTAAGTAAACATTTACGAGGATGCATACATTTAGCATATTCATCAATGTGAGAATTCACAGCTGCTGTCACGCAAGCTGTAAAAAGCTATCTTGAAGTATGGTCATCAAGCTGGTGGTCTTTCTGCAATATAACCACATGTCAGATTGTGATTTCTATAGCACATAGAGTAATTTTATGCATTCAACTTTTTTCCAGCAGTTAACACAATTTTAAGCATGACACTGTTCTTTCTTATTGTTCCATTGATTTACTTTTATGTAATAATGCTAATCATCCATTTTGAGAATATCTGCTATCAAATATAGGCTTATCCATCAGCATGAGGCTGACCCCATGACCTACTTGGCTTTGCCCTATTTGGCCCAATTATTAGCTGAAATGACGAATTTGATTTCCTTTCAAAACAGCCATAGAAAAGGCTTCCATTCTTTCCCCATCATGTTTGGGCAGCAGGCTAACAAGAGCAGACTGGTGCATTAATGATGATAGATTCTACACCCAGGGCCTTGGAGAACAATCACTCCCAGAATGCCATGCAAGAGGCTGACCTCATGACCTGTCTCAGGCCACACAGCAAAGGAAATCTATAAGCAGATTTGGAGGCAGCAGTAACCAGTGGCCAGAGAGACTGGTCAGTAAGCATAGGAGCCTGTTTGCTGGACAAACATGCTCAGGCACACAAGCTCCACAGCTGGGAAATAATCCCATTGGAGGCCTCTTTAATATCCGGGCCATGTAAAATAGAGGAGCTGTAAGATATGCAAATCTTTTAAAAACCTAATGAAGCACAATCTTATTTCACAACAAGCTGAATTGTGTTCCAAAAAGACACAAAAAATACAAGTTGCATTGAGTCTCTTAGTGTTTCCCTGTGGGAAACGTGTCATCTTTGAACTCTGAGGGGGTCCTATCCCTGCACCTCAGCAACCACTGCCATCTCCCAGTGAAACACAGGCCTGTTTCCTCTCTAGGGGTTAAGTCCTTTTAACCATGGACAATCATATTCGCCATCATGCTACTGTACTCACTTCAGTTTATTTACATCATCTAGATAGACTGTCAGCAAAGGAGGCTAAATGTTGGCCTGGGGAGTGGTTTCAGTAGATTTGTTCAACATCTTGCTGTGGCTTTCAGATTCCAGTTACCTTTACTCTAAGATATGTGTTTAAAAGAATCGCCTTGTGTATTGTAGTATCAAGATTACAACCCCATGGTAAGCCAATACATACAGTGGGTCATTGTGAGTAGAGTGAGCTTCATTGACACGCGGCGTGCCTAACAAAGCAGACGCCCCTGACAGATCACCCATTCTGTGCGCAGGAGCTGTAATTTGCCCAAACACCTGCCTTGGCTTAACTATCAGCTGTGGTTCCTGTCGCTTTTTACACTTTACCCAAAACGGTTGGCAGTCTTTACAAGCAGGGCGATAATCCTACCTTTTATTGCTGCTAAGAAGGCTACCTCCACTGCCTTTTGAAGACATGAACACCCATGCTGATGCCTTGAGCGATATCGCCAATCTATCACATCACATCATGATGTTTTTATTTTGAGGGTATACAGTAACAATATATAATAATGTAATAGAAACCAGTATTGTATTTGGTTATTCCAATACAAATTAAAGTGTAGATAAGAGTGGTAGGACATGGTGTGCAGGCCTGTTCAATCACTGCCCCCTCTGGCATCAGGCTGAGGACCTTATCATTCACGGCAGATTATATTCTGCTGACATTACCCACACAGGCACATGAACTTTGACACATTTTTTGTTGAACAAAAAAACAAAAGAACACACCAAAAAATAAGGAAAATATTTTCTTCAACAGCAATTATGTTTACATGAAAATAGTTTGGATGGAATTGTATATAAAAATATCTCATTTCTGGCCTTTCAGTTGTGGCCAGTGTAATGACAACAGCTCAGTATAATGATATCCAGCAGTATTTTTTTGTAGGGCTAGATATTGATTAATCTCCTGTCCTTATCTCTCAGTGAAGGGACGGGGGGGTTACAGTCCTAAATGGGGCCTTTCATAAAAGTCGATGGGTACAAACATTGTGCATTCAAGGACAAATTGTTTTCCATGAAAAACTGATAAACGATCCGTTCATCACTGAGCAAACTTTAGTCATTATTTGCATTCAGAAACAAATTCCATTTGAGGGGCAGCCTACTGTTGTCCGGGGCATTTGGCAGGTCTTCAATCTAATGGTAAGAGTTGATCCCACTGGCAGCAGTTTATTAACCTTACTGGTAGATTATTTCATAGCCACCAAGGCTGTTGCCCACTGGAACAAATAAGGACATGGTGGTCCGCTGGGAGCAGATTCCCAGAATAACTGTAGTCACATCTCATGATCTCATGCCACAGAAGGGGAACTTATTGTGTTATGTCTGGAGGATAATGACAAATTATTTAAGCCCTAACCCTGCCTCATAAGTGGAGTGATTCATGAAAATATGATTTCATTCAACCATGTTTCATGTTTACATGGTGAGTCATTGCTAAAATTTCCGGTCTTCCTTTTATGATTTTAGTGAGTTGTGTGGCAGTAGACTGTGAAGAGGTGACTTTAGTATCAAACGGATTCCCTTGTTGTTCTCTTTGTTGGTTCTTTGTTATTGCCAAATGTGGATCTATACTATCTTGTTCCTATCAATGTCAGATAGCAACCCAGTGTCCATTCAGTGATGGCATTCCTGCTGGTGAGGACTTAGCGATTAAAGCAGACAGGTGTTCTCAGTCCTTGGAGAAATAAAGAAAGGAAACCATTGATGGCAACATGCAGCCATCATGGAGGAACATCCATAAAATAGATCATGGCAAGGAGAAAACGGATAAGAGCTTGAGGCAAGAAAGATCCAATCCATAGAGTAGGGAATCGTTGCCAGAGCTGGCTGCTAACCTAAAGTCCACTCAGTGTGGGAAAATGTTAGCATGTCTTTGGGGACACTTGTTACTCAAACTCTCTTAAAAGGGACGTGTTATTTTCAACATGTCTGTGTCAAATACATATTTATTTATTGTTTCATTTATTAATCATATATGGTGTGTTAAAGCAAACAAAATGCAACCTTGAGTCAGCCCAGAATAGTGTTAGTCCGGCCCTCCTCCCCCTCAGATGGTCAAGTTTGCACCCCAACGCTTGTCTCTCATCTTGATGAGTTGTCTACCTTGAAGCGACATCTGGCCTGAGGCTGAGGTAAACGGCATACGTAAGCCACCACGGGCATTGAGGAAGCGGACGGCGAATGCAGGCAACCTGTGATAAAAGAGCAATGCCGATCTTTACCCATGTTCAAGTCTTGTCTGCCGCACCTTTGGATTCGCTGTACTTTCTTGTCTTACAGCCTTCCTGTACTGTTTGTATGTGATGTATGTAACCCTCCTTTTTCCTTGTTGCTATGCCTTCCCTGCATGGTGGCTGGTAGCCTCACATTGATAGCCACAACCCAACTCGCTGCTGGCCACGTCCATACAACACACGTCCACAGACAATTGTAAACCCCCCAAAACAACCCGAACATCATTGAAAAGCCAATTCCAGGCAATCGGGGTGATTTAGGTGAGTACATACAGGGTCACAGACTGATAAGGTACAACATGTCCTATTTCTTTATTGTTATTTTAAAGCGTAACTTAACCCCAGTGTTTTGGCTGAAGTTTATCTACTCTGGAAATGCAAAAAATAAGACACGCCCAGTTACTCCTCCCTGTCCCCTCCCCTCCCCTCCGCCCCCCACCCCCAACACACACACACATACAGACAAGTCCGATAGCAGCGCTAATACATTTGGGACAGAAATGTAATTTGAAGTGGAGGACTTCTTGCCTCCGGAGTGACCCACTCTGGGCCAAGACCATGGTGGTCCAGAGCCGTACCAGTTCGAGCTGCCAATGCTGCTGCAAGCGGCCGAGGCAGCCAACGCCACCGGTGGCCGTTATTGTCTATTCCTCTCCACATTGTCTATTCCTCTCCACACTCTGTAGACATTGGTTTTATAGGGGGCGTTGACAGATACCTCGGTAAAACGAGCTGTGGCCGTGATGGGATATTTGCTTGCTGACGAACGCTGGCACCAAATATATCACCTGGCACCAGATCAGCCAATAGCAAAATACAATTAAAGGTGTTCAACCTGTAGAGGGCAGTCGCCATGTGGATTTATAACACAATCTGTAGGCCGAACAACTTTAGATTTAGACCTGAACCCATTAAGAACATTACTAAATACCCACATACATCTGGGTTCAGCTGAAGAAGGTGTTTTCTGGGGTTTAGTTACTCTTTAATGTGGCAACATTAAACTAGGCACACGGCTGTGTTGAAATTGGCACATCCAATAGTGTAGACAAAAGTCTTAACTTTAGTCCCTAGCAGCAACTGGATAAGACCCTACGCAGTGAATCAGCTACTGTCTGCCTGGAATTAGCATGTAGCCATATGATTCCTGGCAGTTGCGTCCCGCAGGGCACAGATTGAATCAACAGCGCTTCTGTATAATTTCATCATATTACACTATGTCAACCTGACAGCAGAGCGGTGTCATCGTGGGAAAGCTAATTGGATTTGCTGGCTGAGTGTGCTGCGCAGCAGCCGCTGTGGGTCTGTCAGGATAGTGATGGCACGTCATGCTGGCCTGTAGCATGTCAGTAGCAGCGAGGAAAAGCCCTTTGCCCACAGATATCATAGGACTGGTGAATTTGTCACCCTCACATCACGCCACAGTCACCACAACTGCATTTGCTCAATGCTTGGTTTGTATTACCCGACGTTTGAGAACAGTCAAACCACGTATTGGGATTGAGTCAATCTGCTACAGTATGATACTTGGGTTTTGCCTTTTACTGCAGTGTTAATATTGACACACTATCTAATAGTAGAATCATTGTCTATTTTGAAAACTTTGACGTGAGAGTGGAGTCGCCATGCAGTTGTAAGTAGATAATTAAGTCTTTGGGGGCACAGGGCTGGTGTGAAAACAGCTCTGGCAGAACTAAAGAGTGATTTACTGTATTCACCACTTGGCCTGCTCTTTTCACTGAGAAATAGGCTAAACTGAATGAGGAATAAACGCTGCTGAAGTTTTCCCAAGCATTGCTCAGATTCATTATGTGCATAACTTACTTAATAGCATTCCTTCCTTGTACACTTCACGCCATGCCTACCCACCATGCACTGCAATGGCTTTATGCACTCCCAGTGCTAAGGAAAGGCTTCGAGTTGGGAGGGGTCAGCAGGGGTTGTATAAAAGGCTAAACATTTTTATTTTTTCCCCCGATATTTACACAGTTTGCATTTTCTGGGAGCTTTTATAGTCACAAATGACAGGACAGCTCGTCCAAAAGACAAATGCATGGGAATTTCTCTCCTCACAGAAGAGAGGGTACAGGGAACACCTTGTTTTTGGAAAATAAGTTTGTGAGGAGAAAGATTTCTGTTATACAGAGTCCCCACAGCAAACAGAGCTGATTAATTCAGCCCTGCGCCCCCCACCACTGAACATGATTCCCCCCACAGCACAGGAGCACTTGGGCATGTTTAGCGCAAATGTAATTACGGCCTTTTAAAGAACCCTGTCTCCTTGTCTCTCACTTCAATACCTGATGACGTCATGGCCCTTTGTGGGATCGCAGAAACTCCTCAAATCAACTGCCACTCATGACCTTTTCTTTCCATTTTTTTCACTCCCCTTTCCTCAATTCTTTCTTCCTCTTTTTCTTTCTCTGCTTCATAACTGAGGTCCCCTTTATTGGTTGATCAAGCAGCCCCCCTCCCATTGGCTCGCTCTGCCTTTAGAGCTACTTTATGAGAATTGCATGCCCCTGTTTAAATGTATTGCTAGTCCTCATAGACGTCCCAGTCTTTTGTCCTGCTGGCCTGCTGAATTCTAAAAAGTTCCAGAACATAGAAAAAGGCCCTGGCACACAGCATTGTTCTGACAACCCCACCTCTAAACATATTTGACTGGAGACATATTGCAGTTTGAGAGAACAGAGTGATGCCGCTTAGAGAACTTCAACCATTTTATTGCCACTCTCAATGGCAGAAAGGAATGTAATCTGGCAAACAAATGTTGTGACAGACAGCTTGTCTGGAGGATTTTATGGCCCGTCTGCACTGTTGGTACATGGTTAAGCATGCACCCTCAAATAGTAAATGCTGCATGCCAAGGGAATGTACTTTTTATTTTATTTTATTTCATCATATTTATTTATTTATTTAGTTATTTGTATTCATCTTTTTATGGGGTATTGTGTAATTTGGACCTCTTTCATATAATCTGAGTCAATATTTACATTTACAAAATGTCATTAATTATAGATTACAATATTTGCATTTACCCCTAAAAATTAATGACCCTCCTTTATACAAACCAAAAAGTTATTGTTAGTCTTTGTGGGGTCAGAGAAGTAGAAATATGATTTTTAATTCATAAAACAACGAGCATCTGTATTTTGGATACATTTAGGACTACATCTGTCATCTGATGGTGGATAGTTTGCACTCCAGCCTCTGCTATTGTGCATCTAATAAGATATCTAGCAATGCATAATTTGAATAGGACTAGGCTAATGACAACCTAGCACTAACCTAGCATTCACACTGCGAGTAACAAAATCAACAAATTACTGGAAGTCCATTCATCTCCTGTAGAGCTGAGCAGCCAGGGAAACAAGGCCAATGTTTGTCGGCTGAGAAAAGTTGGTCACAGCTGAACTTTTCACGGCCATCAGCCATCAACAGCCAATCAGATTTCCGCACTTGTTTCCCTACCAATTAGATTTTGTTTCTTGAACAATAGTTCCACATGGCAAGTGCAAAATGGATGAGAAGTTGATTACAGCCATTCAAAACTTCCCAGTTCTCTATCTATTTGAAATTAATGTCTATAAAAGTGATGCTTGAAGAACAGTTGTGTCCATTGTTGGGGTTGATGGTAATGTTATTGTGTTTTTTTCCGTTTATTTTGGACTAACGCCACATATAGGGATGCCAACTCGACTGTTGTATTCTGGGATAATTTTTTTTGAATTGTTACGACAACGTATAAATAGCCTAACCACTGTACCAGAGAACAAATCTAAACACAAAAATGTACACCCCACTCTTCCCTACACAGCCATGTGCAATGTCAAGCGACAAGTATCTCACACACACACACACACACACACTCAACGTCCTATTGTCCCTCTCGCTATAGGAGCTGTCCTTTTCAGCACCAACAAGTCCGGGTTCCTTTTCAAATACTCAT
Organism: Acanthochaenus luetkenii; assembly: GCA_900312575.1. Lineage (NCBI taxonomy): Eukaryota > Metazoa > Chordata > Actinopteri > Beryciformes > Stephanoberycidae > Acanthochaenus > Acanthochaenus luetkenii. Next base: position 5,571 of record OMOT01015672.1, on the reverse strand, counting down.
AGAACTCCACACATGTCATGTTGTAGTTGAGCAACACTTGCAGTTCGGCTTTAACCAGATCATCGGTCATCGGATTTCGCTCCTTGCTCCGGAGCTGGGTCATGAGGCTGAAGGCCCTCTCACAGTATCTCGCACAGATATTTCTTCTTCTGGGGTTCTGCCATGTCGATCACGGTTCGTGTTAACGTTAATTGAAAGAACAACAGTCGTTAGCATGTAGCTAGCAACAACTGGAAAACACAACAATTTGAATAGAACAAACAACTAGCGGAAAAAAATAACACTATAACTATATATGAACAATAACAACTATAACTATTTAGTGCAGTGCTAATCGTAATAGTTTTAATATACAACACAGTCAGGAGAAGACAAGAGGCAATGGAAGTAGCTCATGACCTCTGCGTCAAAGCAATATATCAGTGCTATTGTAGTCCACTTTATCCGATGATTAGCGTTTTGCCAGCAAAAATATATATTTAATTATTATATTTTGTGTATTCTTTCAACACAGCCCTTATTTTTAGCATTAAAAAAAAGTTTATATTTTCCATAGGGATTTTGAACTACACACTAAATGGCAGAGATGCTAATCAATGGCACACAAAATGGCACAAAATTGCTTACAGCCTGTGTAGATCTATCCATCAACCACGTTGCTCGCAATGTGAATGTGGGGTAACAGGTTGTTGGATAACTGGTTGTGCTCCTGTAATGTCGGCCTATGAAAGATTGTCCAGAATCATCGTAATGAGAGGAAAAACAAGTGTAATGCTTTGATGCATCCCTTCACATATAGTTGATGATGTTTCATGACATTTTAAATGTTCAAACTAACATAACCAGTTAGGCGTACTTATTTGTACTATAGCTCTTGTTTTATTCAAAAAGCTTACACTCAATGCAAAAAAAAAATTGCATCCAGATACGGTTAGCCAATGAATGTTTTATCCCAGACGATTCCACGTATTGCATGCAGCCCCTTTTGATTAACGCAAACATTTTGTCTTTCTTTTAGAAGACAGTATTTCCGTTCACGTAGGCCTGTCTTGGGTTCCATTTAAAAACTCTTGGTTTATCTTGTCTCAACGTAACTCTCAGCATTATGACCTAGCCTACTGAGTCTAACGTCATAACGTTTTAGCTATCAAGTGAGAATCAACTCCATGAGATCACATTGTGTTAGTACATTTGTACACCCTTGTTTATATCTACCTTACTTTCACATTGATCTCACATGCATGATTTCTCACACAGCTGGTTGCTACGCAGCATCCACTAACACCCCTTTCTCTTGTTACTTGTCATGCAAACCTCAACAAAGAATAAATGAAAGAGGGCGGGAATGGTCCAAATATATGTAGGTTTGCTCCCCTATGGGGGACTTTTCTGTGGTATACATACAGTATATGTCTAATTATGGTTGTCAGTGTGGGGGAGAGAGAGGGGCGTGTTCATTTGTCCCCTGGCCTGATTTTCTATCCCCTCCTGGTCCTCCCTTCATCTCTCCTGTCCAAGTGATTACAGCACACTTAAATGCCTAATTGGCCTTACTCCTTATTAGCGGTACAATTATACAGGCCTTGGGAATCTCATGTGTGCAGCCATCTGTAGAGAAGAGACACTATTCAGACCTATCCATAATTCAAACCATAGTTATTCTTCCACTGGCAAAGCCCAGGCCTTTGTGAGTATTGTATGGTTCTTATCCTGGCTTGCAGGGCCCCTCTCTCTGCTGTCTTTTGATCATTACCTCACCTTTGTCCTGAATTAATGGAAACCTTACAGATAACCCAAACCACTATTAGTCATGCATAGCCTATGGACTGTGGAATTCCCACCCTGACATATTGATAAATCAATCAATAAATGTACAAAGAAATCTGGAAATATATGAATGAACAAATAAATAAATGCACAAGCACCAGGGCACAATTGATCAGATTCAATGCCGTCTGCACCCTCGCGGAGTAGCTGCGAAGTCTGTCCGCCGCCATCTTCTCCATTTCACGATCAAAACTTGATTACTCCTCCTGAATCTTACATTACCACGCCCCCTGGCTCCCATTATTAGCATATGCTGAAGAAAAACATATTTTATGGATGAAAAAATTCTATCTCATTTTATTTTGTCATTTATTTATTTCCAGATTTCTTTGTGAATTTATTTATTTATTTATTGTTTAATTATGTTGTTTATTCCTTTATTCCTTTATTTATTTCCTTATTTATTTATTTATTTATTTATTTATTTAGTTAGTTAGTTAGTTAGTTAGTTAAATAATTAATTAATTTGTATATGATGTATACAATATCAAATAGTGGACTGTTTCTTGTGATAGACTTAGAGTATGGGTATTCAGAGGATATTTTTTTGGAGGAGAAATACAGATGTTTGTTACCAATTATAATGAGTTTTTGTTTCAGAGTTATGATGATTTACTGCACAAAACTAGTTGCATTATCGCCTATGCAGCCTCATTATTATTTTTAGCTTAAGATGGTCAAGGTAGGGTCAAACAGCCCATTCGCCTACAATGGTGCATAGTATGATAGCATGCAAATTGAATTGTAACATTTAGCAACTATCGTATCATTAGCCTTCCTATAGCCTCTCGGGCATCTGCTCCAAACGTTCAGAGCAGAACCTGGAGGCCAGGATTGACCCTGTGTGGTTGGTGGTTCCTTCCCTAAAAGGTTTTTGGATGGTGAGTCAGTGGTTATTTTTCCCATGCATCACCACACCACAAACTGGAATGGCAATCACTTCTTCAAATACAATACACTTAGAGGAATTTGTCTTGCGATACAGGGACATGTTAACATGTTGCAGAGTTTCACCTGATACACATGGTACAAGGAAAACAGGGCCTCATACAGTGTGCAGTGGAACAGTAGACTATACATATCACTTTGCATGTATATTCAACATTCAGTGGCTCCCTTTTTCACACAATATTGGTTTTATAATATATGAGAAAATCCTTCTATGTAATTTGATTATTTGATGAAATAAGTACTGAGTCAGTATGATGACCGACTGAAAACTATAATCTTGGTGGCACAGTCACTTCCGTCCCTCCCACAAGGAAGTACAGCCATTAAGGTGACAGTGGGAAGTTCATGTGATCTGAGAGGGCTTATTGAACTTTGACACATGTGATGGATGGATTAACTCAGCCAGGTATATTAGAGTACGCCGTCGTGGAGCTTCATTATCTTTGGCCATATCTGCACATGGAGGTCCCTGTCTGTCTGCCTGGGGTCCTCCTCAGTTGTAATAAGGCAGCTCTGATAGCATCTAATGACAAGGCAGACGCCCCAGTTCCTGATGCCATTATCAAAAGTGGCCTCATCAATCAGACGACACTGTGACGGGGGATGTGTGTGTGATGACATGAAAGAGCGGTGATGAGAGACTGGAGTGGAATGAAGGGATGATGGGCGGATGGAGGGGTGTTGGGACTGCAGGCAGGAAGAGGCAGGGAGTATGTGGCTCTTAGCCCTCACTGGGGGCGTGGCAGAGAGCAGATGAACAGCCCCCTCTGTCAGTTCCCATGCTCTGCTCAGCCCCTTCCCCTCTCTCATCACTCCATCCACAGAAGCTCTTTTGATGCAATCACTTTATTTCCCGGCTAATAGCATCACTGGTCTACAAATGAAGAAGGTCAAAGATGATGTGGTTTTGATGAATGTTTATCTGCGTGAAGATTCCCCACTTGCGAGAAAGAAAGCCAATAAGAGAACTGCTTCTAATGGAACCAAAACAGTTATGCATTGTCATATCCGCAAGTTACTGACAAGCATTTCATAACAATTGAGTGTTTCCATTTTTACACAACAGGTGTGCTTTTGTTTTATGAAACCATGGGCGGCGTTGAGAAACAGGCAAGAGCAAACCAATCGTTACACTGAATTGAGTAACTTCATAATCCGGTATTCTTTCCATTTTGGGCCATATTTCATCCTAACTGAAAGACACACTTGTGTTGCTCAAGCACAGGACGTTTCCTGAGTGCTGAATGAACTCTCAAGCACTGTGGAGGAAGGGGCTGAGTTTACGCTCACACGGATTAACATGTTTGGAAATTCTAACTCTCTCCATCTGACATCTTTGTGTGAGAAGAAAAGGAGAGAACCTTTGACAACGACATTTTTCACATGATAAGGGCTGGAAGAAAAAGTGCCTTTGAAAGGCAGTGAAGCCCAGGAAAATTGTTTGTTGACCACACAACAACCCTCGTATTGCGGCTGTCAGGCCTGCCTCTGGCGTGAGGAATTCCTTTGGGAAACAGATTAATAGTTCATTTTCATGGCAGTTGCACTGAGAATGAGGGAGACAGAGAGAGACAGAGAGAGAGAGAGAGAGAGAGAGAGAGAGAGAGAG
>OMOT01015632.1:2005-13134 GCA_900312575.1 Acanthochaenus luetkenii | reverse complement strand
ATGGACAAATGACAATGGTAAATGAATACACTTAGGGATGGGGGTGCTCAAGGACACTACGACAGATTTTCCCCCGGGAGGAGCTGGACTCGAACCGCCGACCTCTACCTCCTGAGCTACTGCCGTAACTCTTAGCTGTTCAGATAGTGGTTGCTAATGCTCCTCTTAATATTATTGGCTGCAATAGGCCGGATGTTGTTTGCATCAAATAAGTCTGTGGTCCCCCCTGGTGCTGACTGAGGCAGGTAAAAGGAGTCTATCTTATTTTGGCCCTTGGTCTTGGAACGATCTACAGACTCATCTTAAATTGGCCTCTCTTGTTTCTGTATCCAGTTTTAAACAGACATGTGTTGTGTTTGATGCTTTGTAATTTTGCTTACTGCGTGCGGCACGTGAGGTGTCTGACTAGTGCTGTGCTTTATATGGTGTGTTTTCTCACCCAGTGCTTACCTGCTCAAATTTTCAAACATTAATATGTATTATACAATGGCCTGGATTAGTACTTGATTCCGATTGGTTGAAGGAGTTTTGAGTGCTTTCAGATAAACACATGAGCAGTCAATCAATCAATCAATCTTTATTTATATAGCCCTTTTATACAAGTATGTCTCAAAGGGCTTTACATTGCATCATATACATAGTACATCACATCATGCACCACACTACACACAAACACATACATGTCTTTAACTGTGGGAGGAAACCGGAGCACCCGGAGGAAACCCACATGAACACGGGGAGAACATGCAAACTCCACACAGAAAGGGCCAGGCGAGATTTGAACCCAGGACCTTCTTGCTGTGAGGCGACAGTGCTAACCACTGTGCCACCGTGCCGCCCGTTTACCATTCATGTTTTAGATTGATGAAAATTGCTATCCAATTAAACTACATTGTACCTGCGTCATGTCGCCTATGTTTGGCCAGTTATCGGCGGGAATAAGAAAAAACAAACAGCAAAATGCACAGAGAAATGCAAGGCACAGCTGTTTTTAACAATGTTTTAGGGTGGATTTGTACTTTAAGGCAATTCCTTTTTTAACAGGGATGTAATGGCACTCACTGTAAAGGTAATATACCGTAGAACTGAGTGTAGACATGCTATATAGTGTGAAGGAACGATCGTAACTAAAGATAGATCAAGAATAACACTGACCGAGGACAGAGATAAGTTGATTTCCTTACCTTTGAAAATACTGAAGAGGGAACTTGAGAAGGAAACAGAAAAAGCCAAGGCCCCACCCCTTTAAGATACAACCTCCCAGCGGACACTCTTACATTTAAAAGAGGAGGAAAATGAACCCTTCACTGAATGAGTAGATCCTCATCTTCATTATATAGTAGCCCTTGTTTAACGATGTATCTCTGTCTCCAAACAACAAACAAGAGCAGCTAAAAATATGATCAGCATCATAAATTATACATATTTTCCACAGATCCTCTGGGTGAGCTACGATGGATGCAACGCACCGCATGGTATAATTACAGATGTTACAGCGGTGGTGAGAAACCACTGGGTGACAGAAGTGGTTGCATTGTGACACAGCATTTTCCAAACAAGTGGATTCAAGAATGAAAGCAGATTGGGACGCTTCAATGTTAACGCACCCTACAGAAACTGCATTGGTCAAACTGCGGCGTTTTGTCAGAAAAGCGTGTGTTGGTTTTGTTGAACCGCACCCCTGAGGGCACAAGCTCATTCGTTAACGGTAACCTGGCGTGTTGGAGAGGGGGACTAGTAACCGTACAGCTGCTGGTTCAATTCCCTGACTTGCTGGGGGGGATTGACCTAGGCACTTCCCAATTGGACAGAGGCTGACTGTCAATTTCTGCATCCACCAATGCTGCCCAAGGGCGTAATCACATAGGGCGGTTTCTTGAACATGCCTGCTTCTTTTCAGTTCATGTCAATGGTTTGGTCGCGGCAGGTGCATGTCTCAGTGCATGACGCAGTGCTTTGTGGGGCGCTCCCTTGGGGGTTCAAAGTTGAACATGTCTCAGCCTTAGCAAACCTGAACAAAATGATCAAACTCTCCACGCTCTGTTCTCCCTGGGAGGATGTGATGCCCCACATGCTCCATTTCAGGATGGGCTCCTTCAAGAACTCTCGTCCGTTTTTCCTTTGAGTTCTTGCTCCCTCTGTTCCTCGCAAAGTGTCCTATCTGATCAAGGCCTATGACGCTGAACTCCTACCAGCTCAAGGAGCATTGATCTGCTGCTGACCTTGTGTTCTGACCCGCCTCCCAACGCCTTATATTTTGTAGTTCTCTGTACGTGTGAGAAAAATACAAATGTTACACCAAAAGTAACAAAATGCTTTACATTTTACTCATTTAGCTGTTACCTAGAGTGACTTACAGAGTATAACAGGTTAGTTCATAGTTAATTCAACGTACAGAAATGGGGTTTGGCCCTAACATGATATACGGGCAATGTCAGGAGCCAGTGAAGATGAGTAATTTTGCTCTCAGCAAGAATTAGAAACTGGGACAAAATCAGTGTGAAAGGTACAGTGGGATATGAAGAAGAAAAAAGGTGATGAAGGACTTCAGTCGGTCATAGATGTCGGCCAAATTATCTTCACTGGTTTAACTGTGCAGTAGCAAAGTAAATTGTTCAATTTAAGCCATCCTAGTCATTGCAGATCCAGTGATCATCCATTAGCACAGGACATTAGGACAGTGATACATTGCTTGATATTTTGGCTCTGTAAGCTTTCAGACAGCTTCTGTGCAATGTCACATTCAAAGTAATAGGAGCCAATACACAAAGAGCAAAGTGTTGCTGCTCCAAATAAACAGGAAAAACAATCAGTCTTAAATAAAACTTTTTTTTTAAACAAGTAAAGAAAATGTGCCAGCAGGGTGAAATCATTTCACTTGTTTGCGATGCAGTTTCACTAGTTTTGAGAATTTCCTAGAAAATGAGTGAAATGATCACTAGTTGTTTTATATTCGAAACAAGTGAAATGATCTCACTCTACTGGTAGATTTTTCTCGCGTATTTAAAAATGTCAAGACTCCATTCTAGATAATATGACTGATATTTTGGTCACGCACCTATTCAGTGTATATCCTTTGCAATGTCAGCACAGTCTGCTACCATCTCTGTAGTCTGCACAACAGTAGCATTGCACTTGATCCATAAGTTCAGCATACATGGAGGGAGAAAAAAAAACTTGACAATAGAGAAATTTAGCCTCAGCAAAAGCCTTCAGTACAAAGGTTTCCCATCGCTATTCTCAGCACTGCAAGCATCAACCATTAGCACCGCAGAGCGCTACTAGCACACTAGCTAGCTACTGTATCGCCATACATAATACATCAGACTGACTCTGATTTTCTCTAAAGAAATCACATCAACACTCCCCTCAGCTAAAGCAAGACTCCATGCATGATGAAAGCAGCATCAAATAGCACTGTAGACTACGGATAGGGCAGCTTGATACAAGGTATGACAGCACGAGAAGCCCAATGAGCTGAAAATGAAAGATATACAATGTAACATTTTTATGAAAACATATTGCCTCATTTTCAATGAAAGCGATGTGTTTGGGCTGGACGAGAGAAAGTCCTCCCTTCAGTGATGCATAACACAGGAAGTGATATGTTTTATGCATTAGGAATACAAGGAAGAGAATTATGTCCAATTTGCAGACTATTTTGGATTGTAGTAGGTGCAGTGTAGCACGGCAGATGCAGCTCCGCCTTCAGCCATCCAGAAAAAATAATTAGATTGTTGGAAAGCCTCTAAGCAGAAAGGGAGTGATAAGCGGTGCAGTAAAACAAGAATGGATACCAGTGCTGCCTTTACTAAGTGGAAAAACCTCAAGGAGCGGCAAGGCATCCGAACCAATGCAAGAAAATAAATGTGACAAATCTGTCATAATATAGCCAGTTATTTATTGTGACATTTGTATTGCTATCAATCATTATTAGGAGTGTGAATATTGGCTTTAGCTACATCAGTTACCATATGGATAACTGTTTCTGTCGAACGTTGATATCACTCAATCGACCGGGACGGATTTGGGGGAAGTAGAGGCAAAAACCACACAACGTTTATCACTTGCGGCAGCTGTGAACAGCGTGCCCACATCATAAGCCTATATACTCTGCCTTGTACTCTGCCCTGCGTTGTACCAATGTACACCTACATGGAAAATGAATTGGGTAAGATAAAAAGACTTACAGTTCTCATGATGATTTTTCTGATTCCTAACTGATAGGAGTACTAAAACATAAAGGTTGTTGAGATGTGAAACTTCAGTTAAAACATTGTGGGGTTTCATAGTCTCATATTCACTGTCAAAGTGGCAGACCAGGTTATACATTATGACGTCCCAGATCAGAGTCTTACAGGTCATTCCTGTTATTTTCATGTGATGTTCAGATGGTTCTTTGGCAGTGACATGTAATGTAATTCTTCAAATGATGATGATATTTTCCCCTAAATAGTCATCCATAGTCAAAATTGCCCCTATGATCACAAGTAATTTAGTAATTACAGACCTGCCAACATGCACACATTTTGTGTACCATTTACACATTTCTGGGTTAGAGTACGCGAGTACAGAAATATGACATACGACTGTGTGAAAATGATCCTTTGATCTGTTCCGCTGTGTTAACTGCAACAGGCTAGTCTTTATTACATGCAGGAAGTGGTCTCGTGGCCCAGCAGCCTGTGGGGATATTCACAGGTACCTGCTCCTCCCTCCCCTCACTGTGTTAGCCGGTGGTGTTTGAACCGAGCACTGCGGCTGGCGCGCAAATCAAGTCTAATCGTTTTCCACGTTGCACACTTTTTGAAACCTTCCCACGAAACAAACAGTAAGATCAAAAGGAAACATCAATAAGTAAACTTCTACTACATGGCGATTTTTAAATCATGGGATGTAATACATGGTCAGATGTTTTGATGTTCTGTGAACACGTTAGCTTTGTGTGCGGTAAACATGAGCTGACGTCGTTCACTAGCATTTGCATGCGAGCTAATGTTAGCTAGCAATGTTATTAAGTTAACCTTAACGAATGCTGTCTACAAGCCGCCACTTGTTGAAATCTATACAAATTACTCTTTACCAGTCAGCAGTCATATCATACCTGTGGTAGGGAGAGTCGAAGCCAGCGGGCAGCCGTGTCAGATGAAGAAGACGACAGGCAGAGGGCTAAAAGACGCACCACAGAAATCTCTCCCCAGTTATAAAGGGAGGTGGCCATGTCTCCAGCCATTCAGGCTACCTTGCCATGCATTTTGTGCATTGTGCAAATATGATATTGATATCAGCCAACATGGATAAGCACTTGGTACACAATGATACATTAGGTTCATTAAGTTGATATCAACATGTGACGCTTGGGGGAGGGGGAGTGTGATAACATGGTGTACTACTGGGGCAATAAGAAGAAAGACTAATTTATTCAAAACTACATTCATTATTCTCTCTCCTTTCCTCTCGTATACTCTCTTCTCCTCTTCTCTCCTCTGCTACGTTACACTCTCCTCTCCTCATTTCCTCTCTTCTCTTCTCTTCTCCACTCCTCTTCTCTCCTTTCCGTTCCTTTCCTCCTCTCCTCCTCTCGATGCGTCATTCTAAAAGGCCAGGCCTAACCTACATGTTTAGAGTGGCGAGGGACTTGATCCTCATATGTAGGCCAATAACCAGGGGGCGACTTAAGTGGCAAAGAAAAGAGACTGCATCTTCAGTTATGACACGCATTCTCCTTATTTTACAGGGAAAAAACAACACTGACTTACCTTGTATTGCCACTGTTACATTTGAATAGGTAAATCACTGCAACTAATTACGCCCGTACAGTATGATGCATGCTGGGATAGGCTCCAGCCCCCCGTGACCCTAAAATAGGAATAAGCGGGTATAGACGATGGATGGATGGATGGATGGAGTACGAGGCATTATATCCTAAAAGTGAGAAAATGAAAAGCCGTTCTAGGGCTGGATGGTTAGTTCATTTTAATGACAAGCGTCTAAACTTGCCAGGCTTGTGTAGAGTGGGAAAATAGACTGCACTCTTTGACACTACTTTCAATGGATGTTAGCGAAGTTAGCCAGACAGCTAAGGTTTTGTACTGTTGATCTGTAATGGACTTCACTAATGATGAAGTTGAGATTTAGTTTTCAAACATTATGAATCTACAGGCCATAGAATTTAAAACCAATACCAACTTCGGATTACAAAAAATTCTGATAATGCTAATCACCTATGATTACTTTACATAGTGTATGCTGAAAGCTTGCGCACCGGACAGAGCTACCTACCAGAGACACAGAGATTACTTTGCACCAAACCTTTCATCAGATATTGGGTAAGGTGACCAATGGGACAAACTCCCAAAACATTGGAGTATTTTAAGGCAAGTTGACTAAAAACACAGTCTTAATTTACTACAACAACAGCCTAGAGGAGTGTTAAAAGGGATGTCGAGCCCTAACTCATATGTCAGCCAGCTGAGCGAAAACCTCTGAGGGATTTGACCCACAGCCAATAAACGGTGAGGTCTCCTCGTGTCTCCGTCAGACACAATGCTTAGTCATCGGCACGGTGCTCAGCTGAACTCGACAAACGCTCATTAGCCGAAGTAGAAAGGTCTAAGAGAAGATATTTCCTTTGAGCTTTGTTCAGAAGCTCATTGTGTCTTCTAGGCCTCTGTGTGAAGGCTTTGTGTGACATTTTCAATCAACAACTAGATATAGACGTTTTTCCTAACGAGGTCTGGCAATGAGAAGCCTGAGTTCCACATAGCTGACAGGGTATCTGATAGCTGATCCACACCAATAATACAAAAGTACAAGCAACTTTGTTTTCATTCCATTTCCCAAGCGTAAATGCCCCATTGTTTTCTGAGATCAAAGCTGATTAAAGTATCTCAATCTTTCTCCTTCCCAGATGAATTGAAAAAAAATATATATATATCCGTGTGTTGTATTAAAGACGTTCAGTCTCTACTCTACAGTTACAGCAAAACCATTCTAATGAGTTTCCAAAATGGGACCCAGGGTTAGGTATAACCATGTGATGTATTGGTAAATAAAGACATGGGTAAACTATGACCTCCAGTCAGTGATAATTATAAGACCAAAAAAACACACCAATATACTGTAAAAAATATATATGTGGATACATTATTTTAGAAAAGCATTCATTTAAGTTGTGTTTCCCTTTAAAAGACCCTATCCTTATATAACTAACATCTGTTTGATATTGCTCACTATGATGTACACTATGAGGTCCGCCTAAAAAGGGTCAACTCCATTCTGCAAATAAAATGGTGGGGAAACTGAGTTTAGGTGGGTTAGCCTCCTCTACATCAATGGGTATAACCCCAGCTATGTTCGTTGATTTTGGTATTCCTTTCAATCAGTCCCAATAACCCAGACCAGTGCACAAACGGCAGGGTTCCGTGTGGGCCTAGGAGGCAATTTGTCGGGCATTGACAGTCACTGGTGCCCCCTTTATTTATTCGCATTACTCATTTGTCTCCAAATATCTGATAATGTGACAAGAACTTTATAGTCAATTAGCTGATTTCATGTTGTATGACAGGTTCACAGAAAAAGTATGAGCATATCTCTGGCATCACATAATTATTCACAGAATTATTCACAAGTACGTTTTACACTTTACACTAACACTAAGTGAGGACAGTTTAGTGGGGAAAGCAATTTGACAGGGTTGATAATTGCACGGGCGGTTTGATTAGTCAACAAATGCAATTACTTTGACCTTCTTAATGCGACTAGCCCCTAATGTTTTCAAAGGCATGAGGTCATCCTCGCTATTGTGATGACAAAATGTGGCTAAAGGTTGACTCGGCTGTTAAGATTAATGGACACACACACACCGATATGTACACACACACACACAAAGATGCAATTACCGCCTTATTTCTGGGCAGGTATGAAAAATGTACAAGCGAGGATTTTTCGTCCCCGGCTAGCTTTAAATTATCCTTACTGGTACAATGACAGCTAATGGATATGGTATGGTAGTCAACTAGATGTGCTGGGTTGGTGCCCAATATCTTTGGTTTCCACCCCTGCGTGATTGGGACATTGAACTGCTGAGCGAGCCGTTAAGATAAAGCGGAGATTAGTGTCTGTCAGGGCGCTGTGTGGATGTGAGCACAGTGAATGGAGAGGCATTAGGACCAGACGATAGCTGAACTCCACTGAACGGACACCGCTTCCTCTACTGCACGTGCGCACACACACACACACACAAACACAAACATGCATGCAAGCAAACACACACACACTCACACGCACACATACTCGTATAAAACTTGCAAGCATGGAAATCAGGGTCAAAATGAACAGATGCTCGAGGCCAAAATTGCCCTTGAAAGTTTATAAAATGCCTGTGAAGTTCAAAATGAGGGGGCACAAATGCCCCCGTTAATTAGGAGTGACCTTTTTATGTTTCACCCTGTTCCGATTTTAGTCGTTGAGTTGTTATTTGTTCATGCATGAATAGGTGATTCGTGGGAGGAATCAGAAAATCAGATCAGATCAAGGGGCAAAAGTTAATTTCTTACCCAGATGCAAATGATCATTCTCTCTCTCTTTTATCTCTCAGCTGTCTCTCTCCCCCCAAAAATCCATATAAATGTATCCTTAGCTAGGTGCCGACGAGACAGACGAAGAGGTAAGAGGAAGAGATAAGCAGAGTGAGAACTGTTCTCATCAAGGTGATGACCGCCACAATCTGTCATTTTCAACGTCACAGCTCAAAAAGCTCTGCAGGACATAATGGCTTTCTCACAGGACAGTTATGGCCGAGCAACTCGTTTGTATTACGTAACGCCCACTTATACACGCGGGTTCATAAACGTTTAAAGGCATGTGTGAACAAAGAGCAGCTGTCAGGCTGAAGCCAATCATCCAACGGCCCCCCAGTCATACACACACAACACAACACACACACACACACACACACGAAAGAGACAAGGGCACACAAAGTCACACACTACACTTGAGCACACAAACTCGAAGGAAGGACCAGCTGCTGTCTGACCAGGTGATTCTGGGTAAAAGCTCTGATCCCTTGTTCATTTCACCAGTTAAATCCGCTTGAGTCATGAAGGGGAGATGTGCATGAAAGGTAGGAAGCTGAGTAAAGGAGGATTTTTAAACCTTAATAACACATTTGAAAGATGGTCCTAATATTTTGCATGATCACTGTATTAGGAAACGTGTAATTCCATCACATTCATTTCTTTTCATAATCTGGATGTCTGATGTCAATTGTTGCCTTAACTTTAATCTAAAACGAAGTTGGTAACACTTGATGCATCAAACATTTTGAGTGTTTTATGAGTATATATTAATTATTCCTACATTGTAATCCCATCTGGAAAATCACATACATGATGTTATCCCTATCAAGGGTTGGTGTTGTTAGAGTCCAAACTACCAAACCGCACCTGGCTGACATCACGGCAAACCAGAGTCCCCGTTACCGCGGTAACCACAACATGGCCACGTCCCACTCCACAGGGCATTGATTGGGCGAGCGGCGCAGTGAGAGGTGGATTAGGAAGAGTATTATTGTCTACCAGACACTGAGAAGATGGTGGGTCTGCATGGCATTTACTGAAATTACCACGACAACCTTGGTCTGAACTTGGGTTGATGCAGAGATTAAATATGTATTTTTAATGTATTATTCATTCAATTGGTAATTTGATTGCAGTAAGAAATAAGACATTGTTGTGGCTTTCTTTTGGCTCAGCAGGTTGACACATATTCCATTATTTAGTTTATAATGGGATTACAATTAATTGTGATTCTTAGTTCTCATGATTTGAAGAAGAAAATGGTGTGTTTGCGGTGTTGTGGGTTTTACTCTGAGCCGCAACCCTTGACTCGTGTCTAACTCTCTAACATCTTTCACTGTCTACTGAATACTATCTTACAAAGTTAATATACTGCTGTTGTCGGGTGAAAACATTCTCCACAATGTCAACTTTTCAGGAACTAAGAAAAATAGCCTTGTTTTCAGCTTGACAACCATGCATTCTTCTGTTTATCCAATGGGGGTTTGAAAGGGTTTCACAGGCCCAACGGTCATGGAACTTCCTCAACCCTTACATGACCATGTGCTCCTTCAATTGAAGTTAAAACATGAAAATCACCAAAATTGGAGTTACAAGGTTTTCAATATAATAGTTAATATAATGTTTTATCTACAAGGCATTCACTAAATACCTTTTTATACAGAGGACAACCCTTGTTCTGCTTGGTTCTGCGTATCAGTATCACATTATGAATGCCGCTGCCTCAATATGGCCAAAAGAAAACACCCATTTACTCAAATAATTCAATTGGGCACTCAAAGGTGCCGCGGGACATATTGGTGCCATTTTCACTCAAGTGGCCGTTGAACGGGCAACCAAATGGAAGCCATCATACCTATGGGTGTAAGACAAAGTGCGCACTCAAAACACTGTGTGGGACGAGCAAAACTCGCGTGACAACATGATGTGTCCAACAAACACCCATCACCACTCTCCTCCCCAGTCCTCTGAGGGTAGAGCAGAGGAGGGGAAACCACTCCAGCGCCTAAGAAAGGGGGAGCTGCTGTTATTTACCATCATCCATTATCTGGACCCAAGAGCGCTAGTACAATACGTGAAATGTTGGTCAATTGAAATTCTAAAAATGTCTGACTTCCATCAGTGGCTACGCTTACATGCACAGAGAGTTGAGTTCTTCACCCCGTTCCTCAAGTGACCTGGTTTTGGGTCATGCAAAACATGATAAGTGGGTCATTATTGCCTTCCCTTGTATTAGAAGTGACCTCAGTCAAAGAGATGATGGGTGAACCTTTTCAATCTGTGGACGGGTTTATTTTGTTAACTGGTTTATTCATGACAACAGGGAGACCCAATCACAGGTTAGCAAAGGTTGATGTAAAGAGCTTAACCCGAATAAGACAACAGACGGGTTACTGCCGTGCACGTAAACGTGTCCGGTGATGTCAGTGACTTGTCCTCATCTCTTTGATTTCTGCTCTGAGTGGTTCAAATAATGAATAGGTTGTTGACCAGGCTACCTATCTTTCCCATCTACTCACCGAGAGGAGGGAGGGGGAGAGAGAGGGAGGG
>OMOT01015627.1:5523-21840 GCA_900312575.1 Acanthochaenus luetkenii | reverse complement strand
TTCTGTTCTCCCAGTCAGAGGCAGTCACTTTCAAGGTACGTCCCATACGCTGAGCCGGAGTGACTGTCCCTGGAGAACTATAGCTGCAGTCCTATTGGCTACAACTGTGGCCTGGTCTGCTCCAATGACATGCAGATCCTTGCCTTCCCATGCTACTGCTGTTAAACTGGGATTTAGTTAGGACCGTTTTGCGTTTTTGCTCAACCACAGTAAACCATAAAGTTGCAGAACGAAACAAAGACAGATTTCCTCTCTGAGCAGTAAAATAGGACATTGTTGCCTGTGGCTTTTAGAAGCTGTGTTGTTTTGATCTCCCAAGTCAGTGAAAACAACATGAGACGAAGTGGCACCTTAGTAAGCATGCATGCTCTTTGTCAGCAATGCCTTGCTTCACATTCATGTCATTACACACATTCACACCTGGGAGCTGCCCAGTACAACCATAGCCTTGTGCTGTTGGCAGCATCACTGGAGCAATCGGGGGTTTGGTGCCTTTGCTCAAGGGAACCTTGACAGTAGTTGTTGATGGAGAGTGTTGCTCAGTCTCTTCCCCCACTCAGATTGTTCCCACTGTGTCCCCAACAGTTTCATAATAGAACCAGAAACAGATCAAATATTGTTTCCTTAATATTCAAAGTGCAGCCCTGTTATTTATGCACAAAAAGCAACATCGTGGTCTTTTTCAGTGAAGACAGAGGCCTCTGCAATGGAGCGGGGTGGTCCAGCGAAGACAAAAGGTACAAATAGTACTAACTTTCACGACATTTACAACACTATCGGATCATATTCCTCACAAAGAGAGATTACGCTCTGGAAGAATGCAGTGCATTTGCTTCACAGACGAAAAATCGGAGGGTAAGGACCTGAGAAGCAATCCTCCAGCCAAAGTCAAGCTGCCGTGCATGACCAAGCCTGTCCCACCGCCAGTGAAAGACAAACCCAACAAGGTTTTGCCCAAGTGAGTGACGTCAAAACATCTCTGATCTTCTCTCTCCTTACTAATCCACACCCTTAACCACTCCAGATTTGTGCATTGTTGACTTGCTGGAGAATCCGTCTCCCAAATCCAAAGGGACAACTAAGGCGCTCAAAGTGAAACTTTAGTAGTTATTCAATTGCAAGTGTTCTAGTGAGAAAAGGCAAAAAGGGTCTTTAGAAAACGTCAGGAACACTTTCTCCTCTTTCGTCTGGCTCCGGCTCCAGCGGGGCCTTTAGATGTTAATGGTTGTGGTTGGTGCCACTGGTTGCCATGGCGTCCTTAACGAAGAATGCCAGGATGCCCGACCTTTGGTGGCGCAGTGGAAACTCTGGGATGAGTCAGATCAGGCTTAAACAGACGAGAGCAGCCCATTTCCTGTTTCCTGAGCAAACACACACTCACTCACTCACACACACACTCACACACACACACGCACACGACTGAGAAAACAAAAACGGGCCTGTCTTGAAGGGTCTACTAATGGAGAAAAAGCCAAATTGTTTTGGAAGGGATAACTTTCCGGCTTCTTAAAGAATAATCCTTCATGTTTACCAAAAGCTCCACCTTGTAGGCTTTTACCTCCAGGGTGATTATAAACTTCACATCAGATCAAATCTCTTTATTGAGGTTATTGGAGTTGAGATGTTCTTCCTATGTAGAGCTGGCATCAGTCCTTACATGTGCTTTAAAAGGGGGAACATGTGCCAAGCCCAAATAAGACATAAAGAGAGGTTTTCGAGCTGCAGCGCTCGGCACCTGCATGCTCGCAGCTGCAAGAGGTTACACAACTGTAAACCGCAGTGGAAGTGTGCACAGCTTTTTTCAAACACGTGTAGGACGCTGTGAACTGCAAACTGCGCACAACATTTTGCATGAACTGCAGATGTTAGGAAAGAGATTTGAAGGAATTGTGATTAAAATATTTTTCTACATTATGTCTCTCATTGTTGTATGTGTACTTTCTGTTTGCTTAAAGTCTGACAAAATTAAAACATTTGTGGAAAAATGTTTTACATTTGTTTGCATTTCCCTGAAATCCTACGATTTTCTTTAACCTAGAGCCAATGGCGATTTGGTTCCTGTCTCACTAAAACATCCAGAGGAGAAGTACTCTGACCAGTTTGACGGAGTGGACGTGTCCACCGAAAAGCTGAGCCATCCCACAGTGGACAGAGCCAAACCCCCACAGAGGAGACCACCGTCTGCCCTGCTCACAGTACGTCCACTATAGTGACAGAATAATATCATGATGACTTTTTGTCTGAAGTTACCAACAATGTAGAGATCAGTTCTATTGCCATATATTGCCAGCATGGTTTTGAACCCTAAACGGTGAACTTGAAGATCCTTTAGTATCCTGCTAAACCACATAGCTAGTGGTAACCAATGTTCCTGCAGATAACCTCTGCAAACTGAGATTATCACAAGATTAACAAGGCAACTCCCTTGTTTGTCTTGTGCAGACGTGTCCGTGCTCATATTTCAGTCAGGAAGATCATATGAATGGCAGAACATTTCCCTTGCTATCTCAAACATAGAGTCAAAGAGCAAGAGCTTCTTTCTAGACTCACTGTTTTGCACCAACGTTCAACAATCATACAGGGAGAAATCCATCGTAGAAGAGGCAGCGATGTCAATTTCTCCACCGACAGTAGCCTCAATAGACCAGAATGCAATGCAGCCACAAGCGCGGCTGCGATCACAGACACGGCCCAAACTAGTTGACTAGCTAGCTATATTTACATGTCCCTACCCCCACCTTTGATTGGGGCTTGTCGAAGGGCATTGTGGGAAATGTAGGAGTAGATGTAGATGAGGTAGGTTGAAGGAAAGTGGGACACTTCATCTCAAAATAACTCCTGGAATGCACTGAACGCCACAGATTGATGATATACAGTATAACATTGTTAGAGTGTCTGAATGAAGTTTTTTCTTCTCCATCCCTGACTGCCCCAAAGACAGGCCTGGTTGGTAAGCTGGCCTGGTTGGTAAACTGGCCTGGTTGGTAAGCTGGCCTGGTTGGTAAGCTGGCCTGGTTGGTAAGCTGGCCTGGTTGGTAAGCTGGCCTGGTTGGTAAGCTGGCCTGGTTGGTAAGCTGGCCTGGTTGGTAAGCTGGCCTGGTTGGTAAGCTGGCCTGGTTGGTAAGCTGGCCTGGTTGGTAAACTGGCCTGGTTGATAAGCTGGCCTGGTTGGTAAGCTGGCCTGGTTGGTAAGCTGGCCTGGTTGGTAAGCTGGCCTGGTTGGTAAACTGGCCTGGTTGGTAAGCTGGCCTGGTTGGTAAACTGGCCTGGTTGGTAAGCTGGCCTGGTTGGTAAGCTGGCCTGGTTGGTAAGCTGGCCTGGTTGGTAAGCTGGCCTGGTTGGTAAGCTGGCCTGGTTGACACGGAGAGTAGTGAAGGAATGTTGCGAGGGATGATTCTTAACAGGGAGCCTCATTAAGGTCATGGTCAGGGAGCCTCATTAAGGTCATGGTCAGGGAGCCTCATTAAGGTCATGGTCAGGGAGCCTCATTAAGGTCATGGTCAGGGAGCCTCATTAAGGTCATGGTCAGGGAGCCTCATTAAGGTCATGGTCAGGGAGCCTCATTAAGGTCATGGTTGATGCTCATCCGCAGGTTCAAAGTGGCACCGACGAGACGGAACCAGAATTATTGCCCCCAAAATCCCCGAGAGAGAAATCACCTGGCTTGCAAAAGGTTTGTGTCATTGATATATTACTGGATATGACATAAATCACATTTGCTATTTAATTTAGGATAGAAAACTACACAAAAACAAAGTCTCGTTTAGCACTGGCCAAGGAAAGCATGATCTTGAAATTATTACGTTTTGAGATATTGAACATTGAATTGTTCACATTTCATATGGGGCGAGTGAATTCAGTGGATTAAAGGCAAGTGAAGTAAAATAAATACGAATTATTTCACATTATTGATTGGTTACGAGGGCTGATTATTTATTTTTAAAAGTATTTTCTAGGGGTGAAGGTGTCGGAAACACTTTAGTTCTATTCGAACTGACCAAATCCAAAGCATCTGATTTTATCTGGTGTTGCTATACACTGTATGCTTGTTCAATGTTGCACAGCACTAATATAACATCAAGCATCATAGTTCCAAGGGCTGTTTGATTCCAATGCCCCTTAAATCATTGCAGGGTGCAGAAAATCTCACGCCACCACCTCCCAAGCCCCCTCATCGGCCCAAGACCCCTCCTCCCTCTCGACCAGCACCACCCAAAGTAGAGGTGGATGCCAGAGCCGTGACCCATAAACAAGAGCCTTGTCTGTATAGCCTGCAGGCCGAGATCAAGGAGCTGAGGGTGTCTCTGGAGCTCCTGCAGCTACAACACGAGTGAGTAAACCTGTGCAACTGATTCAGTTCATCTGAAAGTTGTGAATCTTGAAAATTAAAGCTTCACACATTTTTTTACGTACAAATGCAGCCGTCTTATACATTATTATAATAATAATATAATAAGTGAGACACTGTAGATTTTTCTGATTTGCCCAAATTCTCGTGTCGGGTCAACTGTCTCCCAAACAGCAGTGAGCGAGCGCTATATTTACCTTCTCTCGTCCCTTCGGTATCCTTTGGTATGAAGTAACCACAGAGGGTTGGAACATGACTGTACTGTGCTCAGTTTACTGACATCATTGTCACATGATTTCTGGGTACTGAAGTTCAACAGTTACCTCTTGCTGCCATTTGCAGCAAAGTTGCATAGTGCAGCTTCAAAGGTGTACAGTATACTACAGGTATATAAAAAAAGCACATGTCCATTTATGCCTAATGCTCATTATCTAAAAACTATACATTCTCTAAAATGTTACTGTTTTACAATTCAAGGTGTTAAGATAGTGAATTACTCGCTTGCATCAGTATTCCATAATTAGTTATACTTTCATGCCAATAATCATCTTGTAGGTGTCAAATTTTTCAACTGCAAAATATCTAATTTTGCAATTACATGTATCAAATACGCTACAATGAGATTGTGGTAAAGAAAAAGACAAAAAGATAAACGATCATACATGGTGACCTATTTCGACGTGTCCATGTCCTTAACCGATTGTTTTTGTTTTTGTACCTTCAGGCGAGACATGCAGGAAATGAAAGAAGAACTGAGAGAGGAGAGCAACAGACGAATGGCACTGCAGGTCAGTGAATTGTGTCTTGACTTTCATACTTATTGCTTCTTGCCACAACAAAGCATGCAGACATTGTTGTTCCCAAGCTGCAGACTGTGGTGTAACAACAAACATCCTTCCCATACAGGAGGAGGTACAGATTTTGAGGATGAAACATTAATCCCAGCTGACACCGTGACTGGTGCTGGTTGACCGAGACCATGAAGGGCCCTTGAACTGCGAATTTACACGAGAGGACATTGAGTGCAAGAGGGGAGGAAAAAGCCGAGCGACTTCTCCCTCTGCAGACACACAAGCGAGGGCTACATTAGAAAGTGCAGCGAATCCTCCATTGGATTGGATGGACTGGATCCTCCGAAAGACCTTCAAATTAAATAATGTACTGTTTCGTACATATATGAATGGTGGAACAATATCGGGGCTAAGCGGGTTGTATTTTATAATAATTTAATGTCTTGCTTTACTTAGTCTCAAGCAATTGTCTAGTTTCCCCTTTCTATTACTTTTGTCATACGTGTTTTATGTTTAATATTTACATAACCAAGGCCTCAGCAGACTATGTAATAATATATACAGTTGTACATAGGAGGAAATATTTTGACGTGTCTTTTTTTAAAAGAACTAAACTATCGTTTTGAGACATCTAAAGGAGGCTCTGTTACCATAGTAATTGAATTAGTGGCAATAACTGCCGCTGACCTACAGGTACGTTTTCAGAGAATAGACTGCAATACCGCATCAATCCATCGGGGGGCACTGTATGTCTACTTTTGTACCTGAAAAGGGGCCCTATGCTCCTCATTGGGTGCTGCTCTGTAGTTAGCTCAACGTTAGAAAATGTAAACAGAAAAGCATTACATTTAATTCAGAAGGAAATTAAAGTAAAAATGATGTTAAGAAATGCCTCAGAAGTTATAAACGACCAAAGTGCGTTACGCTTATTTTCTACAGTTGGGCGACTGAAGGGTTTATGGTGTCACTCGGAGAAAAACTGACTCACTCTGAAACTCAAAACACAGTGACTCATCGAGATGGATATAGACAACGTGGGAAGACAAATAATGAGACATTCCTCGCACACTTCAATAGAGAGAGCTATTTTACTGGTGACCATATTTGGACCATACCATCTTATTGAGTAAGGCACTGCGTAGATCTGGTTTCTGGTCCACGTGTCGGTGGCATGTCCCTGTCTTGGCCTGCAGTGTTGCCTGCCGCAGGGCACATCTGGGTGACATCCGGGGCTCATCGGAGACAGGGAGCTTCTGCAACTGCCATTGGAACCAACCTACTATTTTCCTTAAACTGTGTACAATACTGGTGAAATAAACAAAAGTAAATAGTTGATATCGCAGCATTTTCAGCATTTTTTTGAACGATGTATTAAAAAGCAATACTGTATCTTGAAGGCCCTGCAAAGACAAGCGAGCGTCTTGCTTTGTGTTTTCACTAGGTAACCTGTGAGCAGATCATCAATCATGGTGATGGAGGCTGTTGCTTTCACTGCAGCCCTCTTACGAATTATAATATTACAAGACTTGTTAGAGCTTTCGCATTCAACTCGTTTAGAAGCAAGACCGCCCTTTACACGTCTCAAACAAGCTGCTTTTGCGGGAGGACAACACACCACAGTGCGTTGTAACCGAGGAGGAACTCAAGACAAGTGCGGTGGAACTGTTGGCAGCGCAGGGTGCTAAAACTGAAGGATGTTGGAGGTCAGAGGTCAGAGGTCAGATCGCTGTACTAAAAACAGACGACTTAAATTTAGAAAAGGACAGATGCAGAGTTAGATCAGATGCTTGACTTCTGATAAACGACAACAAAGCTCCAATATGTTGCCAGGATTGTTTTCCGTCCTCAGATTCACATCAGTTGTGACACGTTAGAAATAGATCCGGTTCCGAATCGTTTTTGGAACCCGGTGTGGTTCACTTAACAATTTACTGCGGGAACTTGCGCAATGGTTAAATAGCGTGGATGTAGCTGTAGATGTCATTATTTATGAAGGGGGGTGTTTTCTCAAATCAGCCAGAGAACCACAAATCACAGTCTTACGTATGATGTTCGCCTTTGTGGAGCGCTTTCCCACGCTGCTTTGCGGCGCTGAAGCCATGGCGTGCCCTAATTGGAGCTTCCTCATGTTGATGTTCTCTTGGGTTTAATTCATGGGTTATGTCATGACTGCATAATTACGGTGAGTCACAAAATACATCACTCCTAATTACACGTATGTCTTGATTACACTCTGCAAAATGAAACGGGCACTATATAAGATATGGAATAGTGGGTGTAGGGAAACATACTGTGTCCTATGATTTTGAGGGATGACAGACACCATTCAACGAGAGGTTTACACAAATATAATTGCGTAGCTCCTTCAAAGAGTCCACACCATCAACGCCACTGATTTCTGAAAGCTCGTAACCACATGAGAGGCTTCGCCGAGACCTCGACGGAGAAGACTTCACTGTGGGCTGTGTCTGGAAACGGACCAGGGGCCCGAGGCAAACCTGAACTAGTCCGCTTCTGCAGCACA
Source organism: Acanthochaenus luetkenii (assembly GCA_900312575.1). NCBI lineage: Eukaryota > Metazoa > Chordata > Actinopteri > Beryciformes > Stephanoberycidae > Acanthochaenus > Acanthochaenus luetkenii. Next base: position 14,177 of record OMOT01015627.1, on the reverse strand, counting down.
TTGTGCACTTTGAGGACGACTCAGACATCCGACGGAACTTCTTGGCCTTTCTCCTCTCCGAGGAAGATCCTCCTCCCCGCAAAGTTACACTGGCCTCGCAGCACAAGGACGTCAAAGCACAGTTTCTGGCTTCCAGATAGGGCGGAGAGAAAAGAACATGGACACAAGCCATACGCTGATGAGTATATTTTCCATTTTCATGTGGCTTTATTGAGGAGCCAAGACTTCATTATCTAATAACTTGTAAATCACTGAAGACTGAGTTGTGAACATATCCAGTACAAACACACATAATTTGGGCTATTCATCAAGGTTCTGTAGGTCTTTGTTGGCAGCCAAATAATATATCTTCAACTTAGAAAAATTATAATAATACACGTTTCCTTGAAAGAAGAAAGGAAATTAGTTTCATTGTGAGTTATACCGGTCTCCGTGTTATCTGATTTGAATCAGATGGTCCTTTTATGACCCAGTGGGCTGCATCCAGTGGGACTTTGTAAAAACATCTACTGTCACAAATGGACTGTAATTGAGTTCCTTGACATTTTATCATAGAACTGTATCACTTTAACCTTTTAAGGCCCATACGGAGACACCGAGCATGAATAACAAATAACAAAGGATGACCTTTCCATTAATGATACTGGTAAAATGAGGCTTGCTCGTGTCCTTTATCCTGATTCTATATCCATGGGCCAAAGGTTTGTAGAAGAAGAGCTCCGTTGTACATTTGTCTGAGAGGTGAGAATTAGGAATAGAAACAACCGTCAGCTATTTCAGCTTAATACTTTCACCCCGTAATTTCCTTTGGTGGAATTATTTCTGAAAACACAGACACAGAGATATTGTAATGTGCTCAAACCAAAGAATCCAATTTCACACGTGACTTGACGTTTATGTGTAAACTGACCCCATAAATCTATCGACGTTTTCTTCTTTAAGCAATTTCCTTTAAAGAGAGAAGACTCCTGAGGGTGTTTGTAGCTGTTTTGAGTTAGACAACTCACCACTGACAAGGAAATAGTCCTCATTGTCCCCCACTGACATACATGGTCCTTATTGCCGCCTTCTGTCTTTACTTATTACAGTACATAAACGTACATTTGGGGTGCTTTTTCCATTAAGCGCCATACCTTCTTCTACACCCTCGTCTTCAGTCTTCATCAACTCTCGGGCACCTCGTGGTTTCCATTTCATTCAGGGCAACAGATGGCTACGTAAGAAGTGCGACATCCCACAGTTCGGCTCTGTCACACAGCATCAGAGCCAAGTATGTTCAATGCACCACTGCTGACCTGTGTGCATGCTATTGCTTTGTATCTGACACGTGTCCAAGTCTTATTGTCAGGCTTCAGGGACACTGGGCCCACCCTAAGGTCTGAGTGTCTCGGCCCCGGTGCTACAGTCAGCCCCACAGCTGTGGTCCCCTTGTAGCCTCGGGGTATGTTAGTAGTAATGCACTCTTCCAACAGTCCCTGTCCCTGTCCCCAGGATGTCAGGCTGGCCGTTCCTCCAGATCTCGCGTATGATACGCTCCCTCTCCTCCAATCGCTGCGCCCGTTCCAGCTCCTCCGCTGAAGTAAACACGTTCACGCTCAGCGTCCCATCCGATTGGCTGTGGTGATTGTCGATGGGGATCTCAGTGTCGGGCAGCGGAGCGGGCGCCTCGCCGTCGACTCCTTCTTCGTCTTCTTCGTCCTCGCTCTCCTCGTCCTCATCGTCCACGGGGATGTCCTTTAAGCGTTTCTTCTCGGGCGCGGGCGGGGCAAAGTTGGTACGGGGTTTACAGGAGATGCGGATGACCAGGAGGCAGAGCGTCAGCACCAGGCCAAAACACACTCCGATCACAAAGTATAGGCCAAAGCTCTCTGGGTTTTCTACAGGAAGGACAACAAAAACAACAACATATTGATACGCCGGCGACATTTTGCTATCGGTGTTATGTTTGATGATGACTTGATTTAATATGATGGTTGTGCGGACTTGCTGAGTGTGACTGACCTTTGATGTGTGCATAGGCAGCAATGCTGTTGCTCAGGAGGTCCATCTCTTTTTTCTTCACATCCATGGTGAACGTTGCCTCGGCTTTTCTCGCACCTGGACAAACAACGGCAATAGCTCAAACCTCATTGCGCACCGCGCGAAGTCCCACACAACAATCGTCACGCGTGTGCCAAGTCAAGACTGGACAAGTTGGTCCAAATGACACAAGCACCCGACTAACGCGCTTACAGGTGCCGCGAGTCCCCGGCTCTTTGGAATGTACTTAAAGCGTTTTTACGAGCGCCCTGCCTCCAATGTCACATTCTGTGCGGCTCTTGCGCGCCAAACCCACTGACCACAGCACCTCTTCATATGCCTTTGGGTGGGTGGGATGAGGTCTTCAACTGTCAAACAAAAGCTCCTCTGTGTCCTCCCTAAATACTGGCTGGGGATCGTCATAACACTTTTGGCACACGGCGCTCTGCCTCTCCCTCTCTCTCTCTCTCTGAACCATGACAGGCCTCTTTAAAGAGGTCAGGGGTCAACTTTCCCAGCGGCCAACGAGGACTCCTTCGTGCATGCTGATGAGACTCCCAGATCAATTGCTGAAGCCCAGAGGAAAAAGCCAGTGTTTACTGTGTTGTTTGGACTTTGTGTCCCTGATATCTAGGCTCATCTAAAGTGACGCTAGAGTCCGAGTTCTTTCCAACTCGCTTCCTGTCAGCTTGTGGGGCTCTATTGTGTTCTCAACCGATCCTTCGCCCGGTTGTGACTCCTTAGATTCCCAAAGACGTCTTTCCCACTGCAAACCCTGTGGCGCCTCGCATCGCACGAGATACCAGGACAGCCGGTTCTTGCTGCTTTGCCGTCTGTTTTTTGTTTTCAGTCAATTATCAACAGGCAAGCCCCTATGTTACCTCCAAGCTGCCTCCTCACTCAACAGCTCTCAGAGGGACAAGCTGTTTCTAATCTGAGAGAGACATTCGTCCTCAATCTCCCCTCCTCTCTGGCTTGTCTCTGGCTTGTCTCTGGCTTGTCTCCTCCGCTTTGCCATAGTTTCACCAGTTCCCACCTCCCGGGGCCTGATGACATCGTGGTGTTGCACATGACTCAGGGACACATAGGAGTGTTGATAGCAACGCCAGGCCAGGACTCGGTAATTTTTTCCCGGTGGCCTGGCCTGCTGATTGGCCCCGCAGTGTCAGGCCACTGTTCAAAGCAAAAGCAACATGAGGCGGCCTGGATGGCACATTGAGTCAGATCTGGCTACACTCCCCTCTCCCCCGCCTGCCTTTCACCTAGCGGTTAGATCTCTGCCTATCATGACACATGATTGGTTCCACCTATGTGCCGATAGCTAATCAGAAACTTGCCGTAAAAAGACGTGACCGAAGCGAACGCAGCAACATTTCAAGCGGTTTTGTTTTGGCCTGTAACGCAAAATTGAAGTACATTTATTCAGATAATCTAATCTGATACACTACGATATTGACGTCAAGTCATATCTATGGGAGCTCCAGCCAAACTCCCAGTGTCTGACCGGGGAACTCCGAGATAGGCGGCCGTTCAGGCATCATAGTTCCCACTAGGAGGTGGGAAACTTCAGTCCATCATTAGTCATTTTTCTCTTGGCGCGCCAGTTCGATACTAGTGGGAGATGGACTGTGACACCAGTCTGCAGGAAAACACTACGTTCCAACAAGTGTGAATATCAGGTATGTTTTAACAATGCATATCGATCTATAGCCACTCGGGACTAGCAACTTTCCACCGAGATTCAAGCTTTGGATCCAGATGGGCAAAGTTTCCCGACCGAGGTTTACAAATGGAAATGACAAACTGCGGCTAGAAAACAAGTGTGTGTGTGTGTGTGTGTGTGTGTGGGGTGTGTGTGATGGTTGCCTGGGTGGGTGTATAACTCCCTGAGCAACTCAGTATGGGCCAACTCAAAAGAGGAGGAGCCTTGAATCCTTCCAGTGTGTAAGCGTTATTGTTAGCACCCGTCCCCTTTCTTGTCGGAGATGTGCTTTGTGTTATGGCCTTCTGCGGAAAAAACGTTCTGTTCAAATGTGAAACGACGACCGACTCCAAAGCCGTCCCACTCTGACCTGTGCACATCGCTCCGCGGCTAAGTCAAACCACATGTCGGGATGCCTGCGCGCCTGGAATCATATGGATATCCTCAAATTGCACAAACCGCGTGTTTACGTTCTCATTTACCTCAAAATCGTACGCACCGATAACCGTAGTTTCTGGTTTCTATCTTTTTTGTCAATACCTCAATGATTTAGCGTTCGCCAAACTTTTACGCGTAAAACCACACACATGTAAACCGTATGTAGTAGTGCGGCTCACTGAACGAACCTTAAAAAACGCAGTAGGTGGACAGAAAGTAGACTGGGCAGTACAGATAAGGTATTGATCTTACCACAAAATTAAGCTCTGGAAAGAACCTAGTCCCGGTTCATAGTGCGGTCAGAAGTTGGAGATGGACACCGAATGATCGAGCTCCTGTCTCGTCCTCTTTATCTCTGTCTCCGGCTTTGGCTCAGTGATCTTTGGTCCTCAAGCGAAACAGTTCATTTGGCCACTCTGAGACAAGAGCAAACACACACACAGACACACACAGACACACAGACATCAAGCCACATTAGATCCAAACTCACTGGGGCATTTGCAATGCAAACAATGATAGGCCTTTTGGCAGTTGCCACAGGATACATAGTGCAGCATGAGACGAACGGCAGGCTTCCAGCTTTCCGTAGGTCAACTGTGCTGTCTTGAATACATACAGGGGGGGGAAATATACAGAGTGCAGAAACACAAACTATGTGCATCGCAGTATGAAAAAGCAAAGCGAAGAATAGGTATTCTTCGAAAAAACACGATGCTATATTTTAGCTGTGGCGATGAGGAATGAGAGGAAGAAAGACCACTTGACATTTCCGCACATACTTTTTAACATGACAGCATATGAAGCCCCTTCACATCTCTAGCGCCTCAAACCACAGCGATCTCCCCGAAAACACTACAACTATAGAGTCCCAGAATCCCTTTCTCCCATCCAGTCAAACCACGGGCCTTTATCTTGCAGGAAGTTAGCGCTTTACGTGCCAGGTGGGGGATGGAGGGCTGTGAAAAATGCTGCGCCGTGAAGTTTTCTAACTTCTCCCCTGTTTAGCAAAAAAAGGCTCTCTATGTTTTCCAGTGCAGATTTGCATCTTGCTGACTCTTGGCAGATCCTATGTACACGACAGGGGTCTAGTGACAGAGCGGTCGCTATGGCAACTGCTCCCCCCCAACCCCAACCGTAGGGATGGATCAACGCACTGTCTTCCTGTTGAGTTTCCTTCCTTTTCCTTTTCAATTATGGACAAGGTCATCCGCTCCCTCCCGCCGCTCCTAATCCCTCCCTACTATTGGAGTCTATTTAACATGATCCGAGCCGAGCTAAAGAACACGGCCTTTCGATGAGCTCTTTCGTTTTCGCCTCCCAGGTAATAAAAGTGAGAGGCTCGACTACAGTTGTTCTCCGAGCCCAGGTCGAGGCTAATGACTGGACACCTAACCAGCCTTCTCTCACACTGGAATGCAGCAAAACCTGAGGTTGGTCAGGACCCGGGCATCTGTTCCTGGTGGTTAAGGACAACCGGAGACCTGTTTAAAGTCTATCTAAACACCAATTATCCTGCCCTGTTGTTGTGTTGTGTTTTGCTTTTACCCCAAGGAGGAAATGATTAACAGACCTTCTCCTCCACAACTACGTGTGCACAATCCCATGACTCAACTTTCACTCATTTTGTCCAAGCGACCCAATTTGCTTTTCTATTGCAGATGTTGCCCTGCCCTGGCCTCGCAAACTAGACCCCCGCTACAACGAAAGCAATGAGGGATTTGATCTGGCATCACGTTTCGCTTAAAGCTTGAGCTTCAACGATAAATTGGTTGGCAAATATTTTGAATGAGAGCAGTCTGCCATTACTGACATAATCAAACAATATTGACATCACTGGTTTAAAGGGCGACATCTTGATCAGAACAAAACACCTCTGACTAACACTACTAACTCTAGCTAAGACCAGGAGCGCCATGCACCTTGATGAAAACCAAAGGAGTTTCAACTATTAAAAGTAATTATAATATAATTTTCTGGAGATTAATCATTTATGGCTTATACAAGGTTTCCCATGTCACATGACCATGCCTGTCACGTAGAAGGGAAAGAGTGGAGGTGTTCAGGTTGTCACAGGAGTTGTCCCATGGTAAAACATGCCACGGCACCTGTCTTTGTGCCTGTGACGTTAATGTTTAGCCCGTTTTTGGCGTCCCTTCTAGCTTATCGTTCGCTCTTTCCTGACCTCATATTCTGAGGTCAAACAACCTGTTCAGACTTCCCCCTCCTGTGTCCTCGCTTTGATTATTAAATAATCCATTAACCCATCTCGCCATGACTCCAGCTGTGTTGGAAAAGTACGTCTGAACCTCTTTATGTCACATTACGTCCGATAAACACAATGTCAAAAGACAATCCCAATGACAAACGATGAAGAGTACTAACTATCTTTAAATTCGTCCCAGGCCCCGTCAGTCAACGGTGAGTTATTTATGTAAAGCCAAAGCAGCAATTGTGTTCTAACCGATGCCAACATAAACACAGTATAGTGTCATGCGGCCTGAGAAGAGGTCAGGTACTATTTCTGACCGAGCACGGTTTGCTTTGGTTTGGACGAAGGAGACGAAGCGGAAGAAAAACCCCAAACGATCATGTTGTGCGATATTTCTGTTGTCATCCACTTGAAGAAGACCACAATGGCCCTTCCTTCCCACTGGGCTTATCCCTTTCCGCAAGGACAGTCTTAGACCAAAATCCTGGCCAACGCCTTCCAGTCGAGAGCAGCATCATCTCCATTGTCTGGGACAGGCATGCTGTTATTAACAAGTAAGAAATAATGATTGAGCCGTCTACTGTCTGTGTACATCAATGGCAATGAGGTGATTTATCAACCGCACACTGACAGGGGCAGACCTCCAACGCAAAAGCTACCACTGTTTGTCATTGAACAGAAGCCTTTTCTCCCCCAGATACTTGCAGTTCACCAGTAATAAACGTTTCATAAACCACCCGACCACAAAACCTCCTCTTCCACCATGAAGAAATCATAGTCGCAACCCTTTTTGGTGGAATTTATTCAAGCCATATTTGAATTATAGAATAAAGATGAAAACGTCAGATTACACTAGGGAACAAGTCGGCCTCATTTCCTCATTATGGTGACACACGTTGAACCACGGAGGGGAATAAATAGTTTCGATACCTAGAATTTCTGTGCAGCCACAAGAATCCTGGCGCAGTGGAATGGTCTTTCTGCGGCCTGCCTGGGACGGGGAGAATGAAAAAAGCCAGATTTGAATTTAATCAGATTTCATCGTTTTTAAACACTAATCCACCCGCAGGCTCTGGCGAGGGAGATCACAGAGGCTGTCGCTCGAAATTGAGAAGAATTTATAGCGTCTATCAAATTCGCCCTTGATAATGTTCATTAACACGATCCTCCTTTGATTTTGTGGCTGCTGCTCTAGAAAACAAAGTCAGTCTTGACTTAATGACGGATGGCAACAAACAAACCAATCTGGGTCATTTATTCACCGTTTTCAGCTTGTGGATTTCATTCTAAAAGTCAACGTGTTTGAATAAATATACTAAATTAGAGCAGGTCTTGGCTGAGTTATTCTCTTTTTCACGGAGAAAATATTTCAGTGACATTCTCTCAGTAGCTGAATAAAATCTTAATAGCAAACTCCCAAATGATTGTAACTCCAAGGGATCAGAATCTGTATCACAGACGTATCTTTTGTCTCATGTCTCAGTCAAGCCGTTTACCATACACCTGTAATCAAGCCAGAGAATGGCCTCCAAGACTTCCAGCCCATTCAGATCACATGACCACTAACCCAGCCAGTACAGAGTCCAAGAAAAAAAGAAGAAGAATAAAAACCCCATAATGGAACTTCAAGCTCTCCCCAAAACCTCAGAGGTCGAGGCGGTTACTTTCCACTCGATAAACACGGACACGTTGCCCAAACCAAGTTCTCTGTTCATGGTGTCTGTGAAAGCATTCAGCTGGGTGCATGAGGTGACTTCTCATGTAAGGCACAGCTAGCTTTCTCGCCATCCAGAGGTGTTTCCCGATTCCGATACTGCCTAAAGTGCTGGATTGGGTATCGGTGAGTACGCCGAGTCTATGCGCCGGTCTGATATCCCGTAATTGATCATGTGATGACAGCTCATTTACGCTGCACAGGCGAACAACAACACGTGCGGTGATAGCGGAGAGTGTGATTTGTCAGAGTTTGCTAAATGGCTGCAATGTTCAGCCCACTTGATTGAACTTGTTTTTTGTTTACTGTGTAGCTGCTGCTCTTTTGTAATAGTAATTTTGAATGTTTCGTTTTTAAGTCGATATTGCACTACTGTTTTATACTGTACTGTCTTATTTTGCTAAATTGTGGCTGCAATTTAACAATTTATTAAAGGAATTGTTATTTATTCCTAGATTTATTTATTCATGTTGTTTTTCAGTTATGACTGACTGTCAAACTAGATAAGAAAGTTCTATGGCCTTCATTCTCTGTATGTATTTGTTCATGTTTTACAAAGGGTTTAACCTGAG
>OMOT01015539.1:12348-24375 GCA_900312575.1 Acanthochaenus luetkenii | reverse complement strand
CACTGTCCCCCAATTTTTTTGTACAATAACAAGCAGTGTATCCAATTTTTTACAGAATTATTAACTCGGTCTGTCTGAACGTGTGTGTGTGTGTGTGTAATGGGGTTAGACTGATATATCAGTTTGCCAGTATATTGGGAATTATAGTGTCGCCCACTGCTATGACGGAGTGTCAGAAACAGACATAATGTAGAAAGACGTAATATATGCAGTTAATGCCAGAATTAAATGTCTGCCTCTCTCATATAGGGAAATGAGCCTCACACAGACACAGAGACAAAGTAAGAGGCATGTTTGGACTCAGCGGAGGCTTTCATTGTGTCTGACGTGGCACTGAGGAACCTTGGGGAGGCACTCTTCCACACTGTCAGTCCCCGAATCTACCGGGAGTCATTCTTATTCAAATTGCAGCATGGTAGCTCATAAACATAGCATTCGATTATGCAAATGAGCGGCCTGCATCTATTCTGATTTAATTCCTTTTGGGAGACATTTAATTTAAACAAATAAATAAATAACAGCGCCGCATCAGGTGTTTATGAAGGGTATTGTGTAAATTTAGCCAGGCAAACTGAATAATAATCGCGCCATTTGGCTATGTGCGTTCAATTACCCGTCACTGAACACTTCATTAAGGTTTTAATAGTATTTCAAATATGTAGGACACTAAACTTAAGACGGATGCCTGGGGAATTTGCTTCCTTTCATTCAGACTACATGAAGCCCAACACACTGTCAATAATCTGCAGGTGTTTCTGCGTTTTAGGGTAGAAAAGTAGCAGAAGTAGCCAGTGTAACTTAAAGGACCCCGATTATTCAGTTTCCATGATTTTATTTTCAAATATACTATATCATATAAAGAATATATACTATACTATATAAAGAATAATATTCTTCGTAATGTTTTGCAAATAAATGTAGTTTAGTTTAAAGGGTGTGTATTGTATACGAATTTTAAGACTATGTCCTCACAGGCAGAACAGTCACGGTACTGGACCCTGATTGGCTGGCAGCAGCACCTCTAATTCAAATGAGGTAAACCTGCTGAGGGGAAGGGTTCCAGTTCAAATGCTGATTGGAAGGATTTTAGAAATACTTTGAGTTGAATTCTGATAATAGGGTGATCTTAAAGTCACAATGAAATGAAAAAGGACTTTTTCACCATGTATATGAATCCCAGTACTTTCACTTTCTGGAAAAGGCCGTATTTTAGTGGTTACTTTATACTTTAGCACGTGTTGGTTTCACCGGTTTCATACTAGTCAATTTTTGTTTAAAGCTATGAAGATGTGATTTCTCCAATGTGTTATTGTGTGTAAAGGAATTGATGCAATTAAAATAGAAATCTATTCAAATGCCAAATTGGTATTGAAGCACATTTTCCCAAAACATGTAATTATCTATGTCTCCCCAAATCTGTTAAATTGCTTCTTGAATCTCATTTCATCCTATCATATAATTATGCTAACTCTATATTGGAAAAATTATCCACGCTAAGTTGAACTAATTATATCATTCAGGGACATACAATGCATACTGTCACAAATGCAGACTGCAAATTATGTGAAAGCACACCATTTTTTCCCTTCAGTTTCCTTAGCGCAGATTGTAGAAGTCCCACTTTTTACTGCATGCTTGCTGAACAACTGCTGCATTTGTGCGTACAGTTTAAGTTGTACTAATGCAGGATAGCTGCAGGAAAAACAAATCACATTCTGTTGCAGATCAATTTGCCTAAATTATTCCCATCAGTTGGTTTTTACCGAAAGATGTGAAAGGAGTGGGTCATGTGATGCCAAGCTAAACAGCAAAACACTTTTAACCCTGTTGCAATTGTCCTAACAAGTTAACCCAGTAACATCATAAATACATTAGATGTTATTGGCTTTGTGTCTGTGAGTGGGATATGTTGGCAGGTGGTCAGCAGGGGCGGCAGTAGCTAAGGAGGTAGAGTTCCCACCCCGCAACTGCAAGGTCTGTCGTAGTGTCCTTGAGCAAGACACCTAACCCCAAAATTGCTCCCGTTGAGCAGGTTGGTACCTTGCATGGCTGCCTCCGCCAACGGTATGACATGTAGGTCGCTTTGGATAAAAGCGTCTGCTAAATGCTGTAATGTAATGTAATGTTGTGAGTAGGGATCCTGGTTCAAACCCCTGTGTCGGTACACATCCGCCCTCTGACCCTTCTGGATGGGGGGGGGTAAGTGGAAAGGGAATTTCAGTATGATGTTATTATGATACATTTTTTATCACATCTTCAAAATACCCAAATATCCCATTTGTTAGTGTCAAATTTGCAGAGAAAGACGAAGGGACCATAACCTGATCTTGCACAATAGCATATTCACTGAATTAGTTTCAATGCATAAATCAGAAAGGACTCAGCATAACATTGAAAATGTGTAGCGTTTACCTCAGACAACAGCCACCGGTAATCCTTTCAAAACCTGTGAGAGGTTCATCCCTTCGCTATTCAAAGCATCAAGTCAGCAGACAGGTTGTTAAATTATTCTAATAAATCTAATTCTACAGTTAAACACTGAATAAACAAATACGGTGTTCTTTTGTTCTTGCAACTCTGTCTGTGCTCTTACTTTGCAGGAAGTCAGATGAAAATGAACATTTTAAAGAAGCATGAATAAAACATGGGAAAAAACCTTATGTGCCTGTCGGTGGTAGTGTCCAGAATTTTGGATTGACATTATGTTGTGAATCAGTCAATCAAGCCGTGGCTATTTACTACTGAACAGCAGCTGAATATAAATGAGCTGGGAAGCCATAGGATGCGGTGCTGTATGAATATTTTGCAAAACTGTACAAAATTAGATGCAAATGGTTTGGAGGAAATGTTGCATTTTAATATGTTCCACATTCTTGCCATATACCCTCAGTGGCAGATACAAAAAATAGGCGAACCAAACATAAACCAAAATCTGAATTCAATTAAGAACAATAATGACAGGAATCAGAATATTGTCACATACGGCAAGGTACCCCGCCTCGCCGCGGCCACGGCCGCCACCCCGGGGTGTGATGTAATCGCACCAGCTCGTTCACATCATATTCCCTGACAGGCGCGCACCGCGCACCACCGGGGCTCCGAGCAGCAGCGGCAACAGCTCTTGGTTGACTTTGCATCCCAAACCTAGTGTAAGTGAGACATCTGTGAACTTCTCGGAGAGGCGGTAAGAATATCAGGCCTCAGGTGTCGGCCACTGGCTGGTTTTCAGCTGGATTTCACCCTCTCCTCCCCCTCAGGCTCTTATTAGTGTCAAAAAGGTCACCTATGTCCAGGTGCAGAGGTGTCTTGCCAGGTGGAAGATACGATATCAATTTGTTTTGCTCATAATGCCAGTGGTAATCTGTGCTCGGGGAGCGCAATAGCTTGCTTTCGGCAGCGTAAGCCAATTATTCAAGTCTTTAATTTGGTTCAAAAAATTCATTTTTCAAAGGTATATCGCACTCGACAAATTCTCATCAGAAGATGGATCAATGAAATCTCTGATGGCTTTAAAGTGGGGAGTGGTAACTGCTTTCGGTACAGTATCAAAGCAATGCAAATGACTGGACGGTACATTGCTCAGTGGTTAGTACTGTTGTTAGAAGGCCGTGGGTTCGAGTCTCCGACCCGGTCCTTGCTGTGTGGAGTTTGTGTGGGTTTCCTCCCACAGACCAAAGACACGCAGGTCAGGTGAACTGAAGACCCTAAATTGCCCATCGGAGTGTGTTTGTGTGCAGTATATACATGTTAAGCTCATGTTAAGGATTATATAAACAAACATGACTGGCTGACCTGCATTGATCTGTAATGTGCAGGCAGTTCATCCCAGTACTGCTCATGATGTGAGCAAGACAAGGCTGCAGCATCGAAATGTTAAATAACACACGAATAACGTAAGATAGACTAAGTACGTGGTATATATTGTATTGCACCTTTACACGCAGCTGTTACGATCCCATATTCACCGGATTTTTGCATCTTCTCAAAGTCTCTAACGGCAAGAAGTGTCGTCTGGTGACAGATTTCACGTCTAGACATACGTTACCTACTTCTGTCCCAAAGTCAAAACTCCGGCTCGTTATCCAAACAATGATGAATGTCCATCGCCGGGACAGCTTGTTTATATCACTACAGCCTGCCACTGAGTTTAATTCGTTTCAGGTACAACACATGATGCATTTGAAATAAATGCTCGTCATGGAAAAACATAAGAAAATAGCTGCCAGACAACCTGTCAGCTTTAATACATCCTGCTTGGTTTCTTGTATTACCTGATAGAAAAACAGCCTGGCTACGTGTTTATGAGTCGCAGTGTATACCGTCTGACAGCAAAGGACTTTAAGGGCATATTGGTGGTTATGTGGTATGAGCATAATTGTATGATTCCCTGATGGTTTATATCAAACATTCAAGCATTTATTCATATTTGCCTTTCATAGTGATTCATTATTGACACGACAGCTATTCATCCAGGAGAAGAACTAACAGCGCTGTATCTAGAATGAGATATTCAGAATCCTGAGATCAATACAACATGATGTATTTCATTCCATATCGAAATGGTGTGTGATTAATAAAAGAAAAACAAATTGGATATCAGAGACATCAGACTGGAGTAGCTGTGACAAAGTCCTCCTTTTCTCAAAAGCTGGCCTGTTCTCCCTGTATGACAAGAACAGAAGGGACAGATTAATAATGAAATGACTAATTAAATGTTGGGTTTTTCTCTCTGGCGCATGTAGTTGCTTTATTTACAGCCGAGTCAAACTCACATGCATGCTTCCCAAGCATGGCCAGAAAGAGATGGAAGCTCCACAGTAAGAAAAATGAACTTCTTCAATGGGGTTCATTTGTAACGGGGGGTCACGTGTTCATGTAAATCGTCATTACCGATTTTGTTTCCCTGTTTTGTTCCGCTATAACCAGCGTTTTAATCACGTGATCGACCTCAGTGAGGAAATTAGATGGTTGCAGCATCAAGACTATAAGCACACAAACAAAATATAAAGTACAACAGTAAAAAAGCGTTTTGGCAAGTATTGGCAATTGCTTACAGCTGTTACATACAGATGTTGCTACCAGATTGCTTATTCAAATATGGACTCCAAAATGTGAAATATGAAATAGTGGAATATGTGCAGAATATAACGGGAGATGCGTGAACATTTGAAGGAACTGGCATTTTTATTATTTGCCGTATTGAGTTTATTATGTTACGGTTGTTATTATGCTTTCACCCCTTGTTTGTTTGTTTGTTTGTCTGTACGCAATATATCTCCAAAAGTTATGGATGGATTTGGATGAAACTTGGTGGTTATGGGCCAAGGATCAATTGATTACATTTTGGTGATCTGGATGCGGTAGGACAAAGGAGACTCTTTGGTGTGGCGGAGGTATGCGCTCCACTGAGTGCCCTCTAATTTATTAGTTGCTATGTTTTGTGCTGTACAAATCATGTGTATTACTATTATGACTAACCTACAGTACGGATGGATGCGTTATGTCCGGTTGACCAAGCAGCCTATACAGTATCACTATATCAGATAAGAGTTTGTTTGTCTGTGACGTGTTGGTGGGCTGTGAGTGGCTCACTGCATAGCTAAAGTTTGCATCCAGAAGGGACAGTTGAATGTGCAGACAACCCCTATCAAAATGCAATGTTTTGAGGAATATTGATGGCCACACTTTCACACGTTCACGATTTGGCTTCACTCGAAGAATGAGTGGCACTAATCTACGACGAGAAGGAGGCTCGTGTTTGCTGAAATTGCCAGGCCCTTTCCTTTTGCTGAAGATTCCCTTGTTGCTTTCCACAGAGTGATACAACCGACAGTATCAGACTTTCACACTTGCTTTCCTTTGCAAATACAAGCTCAACTGAATCCAGCGTCGCAGTTTGGCATTTCAGCTCTCAGACTGTTGTAGAAGTGCATTTCTGGATGTGGATGTTCTGGGACAATGCTGACACACTTTGACGTAGACCCGGTGTTAGTATTGAAACCAGCGCCCTATTCCTAACATTAACCCTCGCCCAGACAGACACTCAATATCTATAGACTACTTTTCACACACATGTTTTAGTGACACATTATAGTCACTTGATAGAGAGTTGAGTATCAGCAGTTCAACGACCCTGAAAAGGATTAGGCAGGTGGAAAGAATGAACAAATGAATGATATAAATAGCTGTCTCTCTACTGTAGCAACTGGAATTGAAAGGAAGGCAGAAATAATGCAACTTCTGCTCCATCCTAACTGTTCACGGTTGAATAAATGCTGATATAGAGATTCCAAACTCATGCTTAAATTAAAAGTACATACTGGAAGTTTTTTTATATGCACTATTCATGAACAAAACGTTTGATTAATTGATGTATTATTATAATTTGGAAATTTTGTAAAACGTAGCTGGTTTGATAATATGAAGTATAGTTTTTCTACTGCAGAAAGTGCACTGGCATGGTATAATGTTTTTAGAGTTATGGTTGTATTCGTTTATTTGCACAGTGACAAAGCAGACAGAAAGCAGATAGAAAAACAGATGAAAAACAAAATAATAATTTGAACAGGAAGAAATAAAAATATGAGAAATAAACAAACAAAAACAAACAAGTGTGCATATGTGTGTGTGTGTGTGTGTGATATGATATGATTTTCCATTATGTTTTGTGCAGAGTTTGGTTTGAGGCCAGTGTGCTACAATCGTGCTGGAAAGGAACCCAATCATATTAGGTACTGGCTCACTTTCAAAGGCTACTGGAAGAGATGTTGTCACTCTCCTGCACAAACAGGGCCAAACCTGCTCAGTATTCTAATGGAAAGCCACAGGCTGCTGATACTGGATTGTTCCCATTGTAGGCCCAGCAGGTGAAGCATGTTGCTAGCACAATTGAAAACCATCGAATGTATGTAGTGCTTTGCTGGCTGGTGATAGCTTTATTAGATTAGATGCACTTTATTGATCCCCTAGGGGAAATTCAGGATTTATTGGGTCTTCTTCATAGCATCTCCTTAGACAATGAGACTAACATAAAAATACCTTATTGCTAGTTACTTAGTTGTTTGGTGGTGTATTTTTCTTATCCCTGTGGATAACCTTGACAAAAACACACTGGACCAATGTATCTGGAAATAACACATAGTTTACAACGGACACTGTTTGCTGTTTTACCCTCCACTTTAATGTTCTATTAAATATGGGCACAGTGGGCCATATCATGCTCCTTGAGAATATAATGGGCATAAAAATTAGCATTTATATTCTGTGCCTATGAACATTATTGTGTGTCCAAAGAGTAGACAGACACATTGTCAATGCTTCAGCAGGCAACAACATTTCCAGAAGGGTAGTGACAACCAAAATCCTTTTGTTTAGCAGAGCATACATTTTGAATACATTATTGTGTTTTTGAGTGTCATCTTTTATGATGATTACCATGCTAATTTTGAGAAAGGATATCCGTGTAAAAATGGCAATATGAGCCACAATGTTCATTACAATATGAAGAGGTAAACTAAACGCCATGCATATCCATTTTGGTTAATTGCTCATGCAGGATGTTCCCAACATTTGCAATCTGCACCAATGACATCATATTGTTAGTGGATTTGCACATTGTTTTTTGTCAGTGGGATCTATCTTACTTATTCCCAATAGCAATGCCATTGCCATCGCAAATGCTCCAGAGGGAGATAATAAATCCAGATTTCTTGGCATAATTCCAGAAGATCCTAAGACAGTACAAATTTGCTGAAATGATATTGAGAGCATGAAAAATATTGTCTGGCAATTACCTTCTCCACTGCACTTTATTGTATTGTATCGTATTGTTGTGAAGTTCAGCTGACGTAATGAACTTCTAAGCAAAGAGCATTTTTCACTTGACGTTCAACGATTTCATGAATATTACAAGACCACTTGCTGAATAACAACTTAAGTGCTATTTTGTAAAGATAGACGAAGTAATTAAAGCCGACTATTCATAAATGTGCTTCTTTCACAGCGGACCAAGAACACTACTCTAGTAATCAAATGTTGTCCATACAGTCCAAGGGCGGCCCGGCCAAAAATAAATTCGGTCTTTTGGGAGAATTGTGCTTTGTTGTTTTATGCATATAGTGCATTTTAAGTACTGAAATGAAATTATGAGCCAAAAAAAAATTTGCGTAAGGGGAAGGATGGCCCTTGAATGTGAAGGGGGGTAATGGTTCCACCAAATCGAAGCTCTTATTATTTAGATCAGAAAATCCACAGTATTTTGACCTTTAATGTGTGTGTGTGTCTGTCTGGGTGGTTTCTCACTACGGACCCAGGGCCGTTTTCGAGCACGATTCCCTCCAAAGTCCGGATCATTTGGATTGTGTGAACGATTCAAGTGTGAACACAACTGTGTCAAAACACGGAAGAGGATTGCTGTAACAACGTGACGACGTCATAACTATTCGACCGTCAGTGCTGTTCAAAACATCAGCGACAATGGATTTATGGACTACTTCGAGAGTATTTGCCTGTGCGTGGGTACAACAGAAAAATGGAACAATGTTGTGCCAAACTACAGAAAACAAGGCGTAAGTATACTCTTCTTGTGTTCTCTCGTGTTCATTGGCGGATCGCAAACCAACTAGGTGCGTACCGACACCTTCTGTATCGGAGTGTTGCTCTCATCTCTCTCTCTCTCTCTGCTCGGGAACGGAATAACGGCGGGGGAGGTGCGGAGGGGGGACCATCCTGTGGCAACCGTTCCTAATGTGAAAACGACCTCTGTCTGTCTTCTCCGCGTCTCAGACACCCTGCACAGGTGTCTGAGACGCATTATCTGTTTCTTATATCACTGTCACTGTCTATGTTACTGTCCATTCCACTGTTCCACGCTCAGCCGTCCTGGTGGACCCCTCTTTGACTCGACCCACCCAAGGTTCCTTCATTTTTTCACCTAATAAGGTTTTCTTGGACGTTTTTCCTTGCACGCCTCGAGGGTCTAAGGCTGCTGGTGCCGGGTAGTTTAGGCCTTGTAGAATATGTAGGCTTGCAATGTCTTGTTAAAAAAAAGGTCAGTTGAGACATGCTTGTGATAAAGGGCTATATAAATAAATGAACTTGAACTTTAATTATAGCACCCACATCACTGTAATTTCTTAAATGCCAGAACACAGTTTCAAAATGCATCATACCCCCGGGTTTCGTCAAAATTGGACCAGTGTCTGAAATATCACTAGTAGACATTCAACTAGTAGACAAGCAGTAATATACAGCATGAAGAGATGTGTCCATTTAAAAGAACGCTAAATCCATAAAATGTCACAAAATTATCACATTGTATTCAAAGAACTTAAGTTAATGTCTATCTAATAATAATAATAATAATAATATACATTTTATGCTATCAGTGTTTTTTGTAAGAGTAGGAGTCAATTTGGTCAAAATGTGAAGGTCTCATCCTGGATCTTTTTGGTTTTAGATGTGTTATCACATAGGGATAAACAGTTGACAATAAAATTACCGAAATAAACTAATCACCACATGCACTGGAGTTTGTTTCCCGGGATATTATAATAAACTCCAGTCTTCAATCATATCCTCTTTGTTTTTCACATGTGCCTCAGTCCGAGGAACCGGAGGAAAGTGTAGTTTAAGTGAGCGGGCAAGCTGTGAGTCAGCCCAGCCCTAAACTAACTGATTGTAGCAATCAAGAGTCAGCGCCAGACCAAACAGCAAGAGCCAAGTTCTGGAGAATTGGCTTAAATGTACACCCACACCTCCACACACAAAGACATACACACACAAACTACCATCAATGTGCCCAACCGTTCCAGTGGGGTTGCATATGGGCCGTCAGTGTGTCACTGTGGTTGTATCAAGCAGTTATCTGATGTGAATGTCTGTGTGTGTGTGTGTGAGACCCTGCACCCTGCAGCTTTTACCTCTGGCTGGTGCTGAACATGAGCATGTGTTGTTGGTCAACTCCACCTGGTTAAATCAGTTAACCACCCTCCACCGCCCAACACACACACACACACACACACACACACTTTAGCCGGCGATCACACAGAGAAACGTTGCTACAGGCAACACGCTTCAGAAACGCCTATGCAGGCCGCGTCCGGCAACACAGCTCGGAGTGCCTGGGGAGCGGAGCGGAGCGTGCAACCGGGCGATCAAACGTGATAAATGTTTTTAAAAATGGATTCAAGCAGCGCTCTCGCTGTTGCTCTATTTTTGGAGGAGGAGGAAATAATTCATACCAAAAAGCGGAGGTTTTGGGTTCATGAACGACGTTATACTCACTAGGGATATTCACCTGGCTGCTAGCACATCCATACAATATAGATCATTGTCCTACCATTCCTACCACATCAAACGTCATCAAAACAGGAAGGAAGTGGTAAAGTAGTAAAGCCCGCCTTTTGATTTATTTGATTGGCGGCCTGGCCCAAGTGTGACATTGACAAGGGGTGGGACTCCACGTCTTGCGTTAATAATTGTATGCACACCTAAGAACCGCCAGAAAAACATGAAGCACATCGCAAGAGGGGAGCGCACGCCAGGCGCACCTTACCGTTGGGAAACAATGGTTTTGCAGGCATCGCGTTTCTAGCGATGCTTCTGTGTGATCGTCCCCCTTAGGTGGCTTTTGACTGCTAACTTGCTTCATCTGTATATTCTCAGGTCGTACAGACATTTCTCTGAGGCAGAAAGAATCTCATTAGTTGAGTTAGCTAACTGGTAAACTTGAATGGCAAAGAATAAACTCTGGTCAAAATGTAGATAAAGAAATATGAATGGCAATGCCTTCTTTTTTTCTTTCATTCATGTACATGGCATTCATGATGTTGGAAGGTCTGCAGGCGAATTAGCTTACCTAGATAGCTATAGGCTAGTATGGCTAGTTGGAACTTAGAAGGTCAGCTAGCCTAACTAGCTAAGCCAGTATGGCTAGATGCCATAATATTAGCTACCTCCTCTCTCACCTCTTGTCTTTCTCACTAGCCTTCAGTCTAACGCGCCAACGATTAAATGTTGATTATTTCTATGGCGCCTCCTTTACCATAGCTGTACACAAGCAAGGTCAGGTATAACGGAGGGAAAGCTTTTCACCACCTCCTCTGGGCGCCTCATCGCTCCCCATTGTATCTTTGAGGACTTGACGGAAAGACTGCTGACTGCTTCCTCCTCTACCGTTCCTGTCTGCTGGGTGGTTGTGTCAACAGATCTTCCCCATCCCACTGAGAATGAAATCAAACACGAGGTTGCTCACCTCTCCCTACTGTCACTTCTCATTAAAGAGATATGAATCGGTCCTGACACCGCGTAATTGGTAAATGGTCATTTCTGAGAGGAAATCCTGTTAGGAGAAATCATACTTCTGAGATCTTTAGGATTATGACATGCAGAGAAAGATCGGGGCTTAACCGCTTCCTCTTACTGTCTTTTTTTTGGGTATCTGATGGCCAAGGATTCCACTCACTCATGAATCGGAGGCAGCGGTTATCTAGCTACCCTCGAATAATCTCACCACTGTGTTTTAATATCAGTCATCATGTGTCGTTTCTGTGTCTTTTAAGCTCTAATTTCATGAAGGAAACATTTTCATTGATTTCCCTCCAAAAGAAGGTAACGGTATCTTCCTTATTCTACACAGATCGATCAGCCGGGGAATATAGTTGTGCTGTTTTTCAGTAATTTCAAAATCAAATAGCATTTTAAACAATTGTTGACCAACAAAGGTTTGGAAGATCACCACGTGATCTGAAAACCTGATGAAAGCCAGTCATTAGTCAACTGCACATCATGCAAATTAACATTAACATCTGAGAAAATAAGAGAGATGAAAAGACAGCAATACTAAAGAGAATCGTAATTGGTTTCAGGTTGGTATTGCATTTGTTAAGAATCTGCTGCCCTCCCTTAAATGTAATCTGGAGTTAATCAGGTGTCTGAATAAGTATATCTTTTAATTATCTGTGAATACATTTAGCTTCTCTCTCTCTCTCTCTCTCTCTCTCTCTCTCTCTCTCTCTCTCTCAGGGC
>OMOT01015463.1:5451-16701 GCA_900312575.1 Acanthochaenus luetkenii | reverse complement strand
TGAGCTGGGGTGAGCTGAGGTGAGCTGGGGTGAACTGGGTGAGCTGGGGTGAGCTGGGGTGAACTGGGTGAGCTGGGGTGAGCTGGGGGAGCTGGGGTGAGCTGGGGTGAGCTGGGGTGAACTGGGGTGAGCTGGGTGAACTGGGTGAGCTGAGGTGAGCTGGGGTGAGCTAGGGTGAACTGGGTGAGCTGAGGTGAGCTGGGGTGAGCTAGGGTGAACTGGGTGAACTGGGTGAGCTGGGTGAGCTGAGGTGAGCTGGGGTGAGCTGGGTGAGCTGGGGTGAGCTGGGGTGAACTGGGGTGAGCTGGGGTGAACTGGGTGAGCTGGGGTGAACTGGGGTGAGCTGGGGTGAACTGGGGTGAGCTGGGGTGAACTGGGATGAACTGGGTGATGCTCCAGTTCCACCACACACCTGCATCCCCACAGAAAAGACCACAGAGGTTTGACTGTTGGAGGTGAACTGAGGAGAAACATTACACAGCAGACGGATGAATCCTGGTCGGACCAGAATTAGTCACTCTACCTGAGGAACCAAAGCAATAGCCTGGTGACTGGCGCCCCCTGCTGACAGGAGCTGAGAAGACATTAATAATCTCTCAACCAGACAAATATCTATTTATTTTCATTTTATTGTAACATGTTGGTCAGGTATTTTTCTGCATGAATTAAAAATGATCATATGTATGAAGGGAGAATACAGCTTCACATTCACAATCTATGATTCAGATTAAAAGGCCTCGTCCTTCTACACACATCCTTCATTTGCATCTTGAAACACTTTATAAAGAGGTGGAGAGAGAGAGAGAGAGAGAGAGAGAGAGAGAGAGAGAGAGAGAGAGAGAGAGACTGCAGATCCAGTGGTTGACAGCGTGTCTGAGAGCCCCGTTTGGTAACGACCCATTTCTGTCTGACGACCCTTCTCCTGCCTTGACCCCAGGACTGTAAGAGAGCCTTCCCCGTGTACCGACCCCTGGACTGGATAACGAAGACCCCTTAAATGACATTGCCCTTAACAGACTAACCTATTCCCTCCCCGAGACAGTGAATAAAATACTGTGCTCTGTGATTCTGTGTGTGGACAGACGTTATCTTCGGTCACGTAGACACTCAGTTCACCCCTGAGTGTGCCACAATATGTAACCACAATAATAAAGTAAATACATTAATAACAATTTATGTAAACACCTGGTGCTTGTCAAAGCCCTTCTTCATCCCTGTACCTTGTGAGAATCAGTATAAGGACCTTTATATATCGCTTAAATTTCGAGTGAAATAGATTTCTGTATGACTAATATGACCCTTTACCTTCCCAGGGTTCTCCTGGAGTCGTAGTCGGGGTTCTGTGCAGGTGGGGTGGAGGGTTGAGATGAAGGCGTGGACTGCAGCGCAGAGTAACGATTGAGACTGCTGCCACATGACCGTGCTAGTTCTGATAAGGGGAAAAAGCAAGTAATATGAGGCAAGAATAGCAAATAACAGACATGGCCAGCAAAACAAGGGAAATTAACAAGGATTATCAGATTTAATGTCAAAGCATTCACAATACTGTGTGTTTGTTTAACCTGAGAGACTGAGGTACACACAAAAAGTCAATGTTGACCAAAAGGAAAAAGGAACACTAAATCCGGCCCCTAGTGAGCTTTAGGCTGGGGGCACACTGCAGGTAGATGAGGCCGATTATAGCCACAATCTGACCATCGCGACGGATCTTTAAAATCAAACAGAGTACGTGGTAGGTTTGGGGTAGTCACAAAGGACAGTCGGCACAGACGATCTTGTAGTGTGAGGGTTATGTACTTTAATCTCTTAACCCCTGATCCAGTTGGAACGAGCAAGATTAGGAGGGGGGGGAAATATATTAAATTAATACATAAAAAAGACACTAAGTTTGACAAAATAAATGCTCCACCTCCATGTTCGCTTTGGTTTGGTGTTGTAGTAGCATGAGAGCTTGTGTTTTTTGCCGGATTGGGGTTTTATATGGTGTGAGAACATGGGTAGTAATTTGCGATCCTAGTCCATACTTGATCGTCAAGTGTGCGCGCCTCTACAACGCAAGATGAGAAACAATCTGGGAAGTTGTTAACTGTGCAATGTTGAGTCGTGTAGTGTATCCCCAGCATGACTTAACATTTCAACCCAACGTGGGTCTTCGTCAGTTAATACGCGTTGCCTTACCTGAGTCGCTGGCCTTCGCTCCTCCACTGCTGCCCTTCATCCAGTTGACTTGAGCCCGTGGGCCCAGCTGGATCTTCTCATCCATTTGAGGCTGCAGAAGAATATGAGTGAGAGCGAGAGCGAGAGCGAGAGAGAGAGAGAGAGAGAGAGAGAGAGAGAGAGAGAGAGAGAGAGAATGACACTTGAAGTGACCCAGACTTCAACCCACAAGTACGTGGTCTCCACCCTAACCCACTGAGCTGCCAGGACACCCGGCAGAGGTAACTGCTAATTAAGGTACCAGGCAAGATAACGTGTCGATATATACACCATACAGTATGAGCTGTCCCTAAATCTTAGTATAATTAATGTCCACCTTTTAGTATGATGATCAACGCTGAGAACATGGCAAGGTACCTCCAGCAGGGGGAGCTATGAGAAAACCCTGCAGTGTTTCACACGGCAGTGCCTCATCTATCCAGCAGGGGAACAATGTACTCCTGAACCCAGAAACTCGAATGAGGATCAGATGAGGACAGGGACCGTTTGTGTGCATACCCCAGATATGATGAGCCACAGGATTCATCTGAGGACACGCATTAGTGCTGTGTAAACAGTTAAGCTTCTGTGTACAGAAACGTTCTGCTCAAAGAACAGGAGTACCCGTACTGGAGCTGTTGATTGACATGGAAAACCAGACTAGGAAAACCCATAATGAACTCGAGACGAACGCTCTAACTTGTCCAGGCTCTGTGCTGTGCGGGAAGAACAAGCTAACCAATTTATCTAAATTACAATGATGAGAGAAGAAGAATCACAATGAAGAACATTGTTCAACCATAATTGCAGAGAACAAAGCTGCCAACAGATTCATTGCACGTTTTCAGACTCAGAATATACACAATGCTGCAATCAGCATTTTGGATGTCTTCGTTAAAGTAGAAATCAATGATCCAATTCAAGATCAGAGAACACGTGATTCGCCTCACATCAGGAATCATGATAACAGGACATTTTGATAATTCCTGCTATCAACACAACATTAAATGTATCTTCTTCCGGAAATAGGTTGCTTTGATATCTAATTTAACAAAGTAAACCCAACGATTGTGCAGTATTGAATTGCCAGGCTCAGGGAAGGTTGCAGGGAGGGACAGGTGGTGTTTCAAACCTTGGAGATCTTTGGGATCTTGGTAGGGTCGATGGTCCTGCTGTTCTTGGTCATGGGCACAGTGTTCCAGGTCTCCTCTCTATGCACACGCTGCTCTCTCTGCTCCCTCTGCTCTCTCGGGTCTGCTGGGCCAAAGACACACACACGTGAATTTATTTGCTGAATAGAAAAGAACCTCTGTGACCTATCGGCCCTCGATATTTGATGAAATATTATAGGTCAGATAACAGATGTGAGGGAATAGGGGGCTTCCTGTCCACTATAGGTACACAATAGTGTTTCTGCAGGCTATAGGGATTGGATGTCAGCCTGCCTGCAGTCGTCCTGTCACAGTAGCTGTGCCTATGTGGCTCGAAGCCTTAAAGGGGATTTGGCCTGCAGGCCTTACCTGGCCGTCTCTTGTTTTCCTTGGAGAGCAGCTGCTGGTGCACCTTCCTCTGCTCCTCCTGCTCTTCAATCTTAGCCTCCTTGTGGATCTGCTCAATGGTTTTGGGGCCCTGGTCAGCTCTCCTGGACACCCAGTTGTGCTGCAGGAAAAGAACCGCAATGACACCAGACCTGAATCGAATTGTAACCTGGAATAATTCTTAATATTTTTTAACGTTTTAAATTACTTAAGAATACAACATGGGTAGAGTTTACCATATCAATTCAGATATTGGAAGTTGTCAATCACAGAGAAGTATCCTAAATTCAAGGGTTGCACCAATCAATCAGCCAATGATCATTATTGGCCGACAAATATTCTAAGTAGGTCATTGGTAATCAGTTTCAACTTCCTGATCACATTATTGGCCTACATTTGTTATCAATACTCATGTGCCACTTAACTGAATACAGTCTTTCTATTTTGTGGCCTTGACATAAGAATTGACACAGAGACTTGGGCATTTCACTTTAGGGGTGTAAAGATTCACCAAATCGAATTGTTGCGCCGGCTTAATGTGCAAGATAACTGCATCAATTAAAACAGCTTGTATCGGGTTAAAGCAATAACATGTCAGTTCTGACATGCTATTGCCTTAGCTGGTATCCAAGCGGATGAAAACAAAACCATTAAAGTGCTTGCAAATATTATATGATCCATGTCTGGATGAAAGACAAGGAAAATGAGTTTAATATTAAGGACAATGAGCACAGGTGTGCTGTGTCTGTCCAACATTTAATAAAATGTCTTCTCTCTGATGATGCATAACTGTGCAGATAATAAAACACTTGCCATAAGCATCATACATGCACACCAGCAAACTCACCAATCTCAGGTCTATTATGTCTTGCAACATAAACCGTATCCGAGACGATGTCTTCCGCTCCTTGACAATTTTTTCCATCTGATTGAAATACTGATCCATGCGAGGCTGACGAGAGAGAAAGAGAAGGTTGATCTAAAACATGGAAGCAATATTCTCATTATCCCTATTCACTCTAGTGGACAGCAGCTTTCAGAATCGCTTTCATTTCCACATTATTTCACTCAATTGACCAATTGTGCATTTTATTACTTGGAGTAGGAGCCCTCCTGACTGCCTGAGACTAAATGGAACATTCTGGGAGGCAGTAGAACAAAACAGTGCAGAATTCAGTCACTGATGTCTACAGGAGAGCCAGCAGAGAGAACAAAGCAGAGCAGGCTAAAGAGGGAACATAGGGATATTCCTGTTTCCTCATAACCTACATACGGTAGATGCAAATTTCATCCGCATCTGGAACCAAATGTAGTCCAGCTGGTCTGGGATCGAATCCCACCAGAACCTTCTCTTTTATGTCTCCCCAAACTGTGTTACTATCAGCTTTCCTACTGCATCTGTAAATCAGAATCACTTCACCTGCCAAGTGCAATCAATGTAAAGGAATTTGTCTTGAGCAGAGACATACTGACAACATTAGTACATGAAAAAGAAAGAAAACAATACAAAGGAACAATACAGAGCATAGTTGCCTGCCTTTGGATACAAGTGTCTGTATCTTGCTCAGTTTGGAAAAAAGAAAATCATTAAAATCAAGATTTTCTACAACGTTCAACTTGATTTGCATTCCAGGGATTCTGCGCAGTGCTGGAATACCTCGTTTTAGAGGCCGTCTGAAACACCATTACGGCAGTCTCTTGTGAATTGATTGATTAATTAATTGTGCAGCCCTCGTCAACATGCAACTACTGTGACACAAATTACCCTCTAGCCTTAGGCTCAAACTTTGGTGTGAGTATTAACTACTCCTTTTGTTCACTTAATAATAACAGGCGGTCCCAACATGCTGGCTCACCTTGGCTTTCTCAAAGTCGAGGTCCTTGCCAATGGTGGTGAGCAGCCTGCACAGGCACTCCAGGGACTCCTCATCATGGTTCTTCAGCAGCTTGACCACGCAGTCATGCATAATGGCCTCGGTCAGCATCTTGAGCTTGAAGAGCTCGCCGATGAACTTGATATTGCCGATGGAGCGCCGGCGGGCCTTGTCCTTTGCATCCTTCAGCTCTTCCTGAAGACGGTCGCGCTCCGTCGCCTGAGGGAACCAAGGGAATATAGTTCTGTTAATCAAATACCTGCCCAGCTCCTGAAAGCAGTGTGTCTGCAGTGTGACCAGCTCTTCATACACAACAACTTCAAATAAAATAATGTGGTTCTATCTATAATATACATTTCCCTGTGAGGTTTTGCCATATACTAGCAGTGTTGTCAATGGCTGGAACATAGCACTAATACTGCCAGAGTTAGGGTATACTCACTGGGACAACCCCGCTAAAAATGTCATGGTACAGCATAGAACTTTGGATTAAAACATTTCACCAAACGGCATTTGTTATGTAAAGCCTTGAGTAATTTATAGACTACGCACCGATGCTGCGGAGTCCAGTTCTTTCTGCTTCCTCTCGAAAACCACATCGTCCACCTTGTCCTTCTCAAACTCCTTCTGGCAGCGGTTGAGCAGCAGCTTACGGAAGTTCACTGTGGTGTTGGGTTTGTCTGTCATGGTCACTTTGAGCTGTACAAGAAAAGTTTACAGTAAAGTATAAGGAAAGGATAAGTGACAGACCACAAAGCTGTAAAGCTGTAAAAGGACGAGACTGTTGGGACACTTTGCTGCAAGAAGTTCTGAAATTATTACTCATAACTAAAATTAACATGTCAACAAAACCGGTAAGTTGACAAAGAACACATGATTATTTATAGCAAGAGAGCTTGAAGGAGTAGTTGCAAGGGAAGGGAGGGTAATACCATTCACGGTCACATATAGGAGGTGCTCTTTACTACAACTCTTGTACTGTTGGCCACTGAGCACCTCCATTGAACCAGATGGGGGTTCAGTGCTGTGCTCAAGGGCACCGTGACCATATTTGAGGAAAGGGAGGGCGTTATTTATACATTTCCTCCACCCAGATTTTCCAAGCCAGTCCAATGATTTCAACCAGCGACCTTTCACAAGGCTGTTTCTCTATCCTTCAGGCCCCCCCAATCATAACCGTCACCCACGATGATCAGCATACCGTGGCGAGGCAGCGGCACATGTTTCCATAGGCCACAGAGAAGCTTGGCTCATCAATGGCCTTCTCGAAGACAAGGTCGATGACCCCCTTCAGCCTCTCTTCTGTGTCGATGGTCAGGTCCGTCACCTGCTTCATCAGCTGGTTGAACATCTGAGGCGTCAGCTTGTTCAGGATGCTGCGCACCTTCCTGAACAGATCCTGAGGGGATCGGTCATAAAACGTAGTTAATCACTGAGGTAAACATTCACCCACGGCCCACTAGTCATTCGTAGGGTATTTTGCACTCTATCCTGACATACTAACCCCTTTGTAGGGCTGGGTACTGTTGGGAATTCTTTGATACAGAATCCATTTCCAATTCAAATTTTTACGGTACTTTTAATACTCACAATACTTTTTGCTGATACCTTTCTGTTAAATATGTAAGGCCATTTAATTATTGATAGGATACATTATTTACTGTTTGACATTTATACATATCTGCTTTTATTTAATGTTCACAGAATCAGACCAATTATTCTTCGCCATTTTGCCAATAAAATTAGACATTAACTAGAATAAAATAAGAATCCAACATTTTGAAGCTTTTCAGTCCCTTACAATCATTTGATATGTTAAAATCAATATTGATATGAAATATTTGTACGGTATGTGTGTGTGTGTGTGTGAATTTGGCCCTACGCATGTTTCCTGTGTGTTTGGGTCATCTGCGAGGCCCTCCCTCTTCATGCCAGGCTTCCAGGCATTCTCTGCTTTTTTCAGCTGAACGTTGTCATTCACAGACAAGTTCATGATGATCTTCCTGGGTGTCGGCCGCCGTGCGCCCATGTTCATCAGCTGAGAATGCTGAGAATGCTGAGAATGCTGAGAATGCTTTAAAAGAAAAGAGACAGAATACAGCATGTCAACATCCCTCGTCCTTAAATGTAAAATGTTTTAAAAAATAAGTCAAAATAATTCCTTGTCTACTGTCATTTGTGTGTGTGTGGGCGGGAAGGGAGGGGGGTTGTATCATACAGTGTCTATCAGATATAAGATATAAAGATATAAGATGTACATTTCTGGTTTATATCAAAAAGTGGTAGAACGTACACCCAATGATGTGCGGACTGTTGGGAAATAAACTAATAGAAGTGAATAAACAGCACACTGCTCTTTACTTGCTGTGATTTTTACTTATCGCCATGCATTTCCTTTAAATAGCAAATGCCCAGGTAAGCCCAGGTGGCAATCAACAATCCATTACAAATATAGAACTCTTACAATAGTTTTTCCAAGAAATGCAAAAATAGGACCCAACCTTATCAGAAATATCCGAATCCATCACAACAAACCAGACCAGAAATATTTACATAAAACAATCCAGTACAAATTACTTAAATAGCCTATTGTGCTAGAAAAAAACATGTAACTGCAAGACTCAATTTGTCCATCACCAGCACACAATTACTATAACAATAGGTTGAAACTATTGCACTAGAGTTGGTATGACTCGACCCAAAGCTCACGACGACCGCTGGTGATTTTGCATGCTGAATCAGCCATCGAACAGGTGTGGACTGCCACTGAGGGAGACCAGCTGAAGCAAACTACCTCAAACTGGTTCGGATCACTGCCCACTGACGCAATATGATTAATTGTTGGGGAAAGTTTGGAAGCTGTGCTGTTGCACATGGAGATTACACATCTCTGGACTATATCATGGGACTCAACTATCCCACACAGGACTCTATTTAGTGATACAGTTGTACATTTGTATAATGCTTTATTTAAAAGTGCCCACTATTGTTATTGTTACCTGCTATTACCCGTGTCTTTTTTTTAAAATAATATTTATATTGCCTTCCCCATTTCTGGCATTGTTTTGCCAATTGCTGCTGTAACACCTGAATTTCCCCTAGGGGATCAATAAAGTGCATCTAATCTAATCTAATCTTTAGTTCCGATAACTTTTTCCCACGACAGAAAATGGCGAATCATCCACCCCCTATAACCCAAGAGCTGCAAGTCATCAATTACACAGGAGGCAATACATTGAGTGCAGAGGGTAGAAAGAGAGGTGGGGGTGGGGGTTGTGAGTATATTAGGGTAGCATCAGTGTGTGCACATGCATTTCTGTGTGTCCGTGACTCACTGTAGAGACTCGTCCCCCGGTCAGCTGCCTGCCAAAGTCTGCGAAGGCGGGGGTGAAATCAGGTCCTCTGGATATCACCCTGGAATCCACCACTCGAGAAGGCAACTTATTTTGGTTGATCTGACCAACAGATAAGATACACAATACATCACACACACACAGACAATGAGATGAACAGCAGGGGGAGCAGTGATCCCCTAATAACATTGGCAGGATGGCAACAGGGGTAGACCTACTCTCACACTGACATACTGTGTGTGTGTGTGCGTGTGTGTGCATTTCGAACCCAGTGGCCCCATAACGGTGACCGATTGTAAATTACCATATTACATTACCCATTTGTTGTTTCATGTATTTTTGACTGTACTAGTGATAAATTATGCTTCACTGATTTAGTGAGCCGGGCAGGGAGAGAAGTCAGAACCAGATGTGGAAGGGAAGGAAGGAGGGAACGCAGGAGAGAGAGAGAGGGTTGTGGGGGAGGAGAGAAGAACAAATCCAGCTCTTTGTCTTTCAGCTGTCCTTGACTTCCTCTCTACTCACTTCCAGAGTTCTCTTTCTCCCACAGAGAAAATGAAACCCTGGGATTGTACATCGACCGTTTGGCAGTCTGGTTCTCCTTTTTGGGGAGGTGGGGGGTGGGGCATGTACTATTAACAATGCCAAGTGTGACACAACAGCAATGCGATTTTAATCAAAACAGCATTTCTGCAGGCCATTTATGCTCCACCCATACGTTGTATGTGTGGATCGGAGGAATGAACAAAACTCTCTACAGTATATTTGGTCCAGTACACCAATCTAGCAGAGCTGAGTAGGGCAATGTCAGAAATAGAGCCTATATTTGCTCTGAGCAAATAAAGAAGTCTCCTGTTTAATAAAAAGGCCCTATTCAAAGGAAAACATACATCTTACATATGTATTCTTATTTATAGAGCCCAATATTGACTGAAACATTATGGAGGTCAAGGCAGTACCATTTTGATCCATTGGCCACAGTGGCTGAGATCCCAAAAATCACCAGCCACCATGCAGTGTCGTGCATTGTTAACACAGAAGTAATAACAGGAGTAGTGGTGTTTACATTCTCTGAAACTCACGTTCTGGGGTATTTCTCACCACAAATTCAGTGACATCTTGTAGTGTTTATAATTTAGAGATGAGGTGTCGTACAAATGAATATATTTGGAAACCTGCTCAGCTAGTCTCTTCCATCTGCTCCATTGTCTTCACTATCGGCGGACATCAACCAGATACAGGTAGGAGGAAATACGAAGCGGGCCAATCACACGGCTAAATCTTTTGGAGAGGTGTACATAAGCTACGGCGGCAGCCTCTGCGGGCTACGCCAGCACCAGAAAGGCCTAAGGCGTAGTTTCGATGCAGAAGTATAAATTACCCTTTACTCACCTTGTCCAGCACCACATCACTGATAGGTGGGAGCCCCTCGGGCTTCTGTACGCAGGCAGGCATGAACTGGAAGCCCAGCAGGAAGTCCCTGTTATACTGCCGCTTCCCATTGGGCTCAGCTAGGTCTGGACCACCAAGCGGGGTTTGAGAAAGATAGAAAGAGAGAAAGAGGCCAAGGAGTGGAGTGAATCGGTCAATTACAAAAACAAACTTGGAATGAAATCAATCGAGACAACCAGGACATTTCACCATTCTATTTTCCCAGTTAAATTGGGATCTGAACTGAAAAGTTAAAGCTACACTAGCTAAGTTCGCACATTGACGGATCAAAAGACAGTGAGCGGTACAGTAACTGTTTGAAAATTTAGAATTTCAATAGCTAAAAATCATGTAGTGCGATGTCAGTAAACTGCACACCGACCGGTCTGTCATTGCTTCATACCAAAGGGACAAGAGAGGCAAACAATCTAAAGTTGGTGAGTCCAGCTTCCTCTGGACAGATCGCTCGCTCGCTGCCGTTTAGAAGACAGTTTGTATTTCGCTCTCAGGTTTCGATTCGTCACTTCCTGTGGTTAGAGAAGTGTCCATACCCGACAGCAGAATTTCATTTGGGAAAACAGGGTGAATATTGGGTTTCAATTTGTGGGGATGAGACGCTCTTCTCTATTGCAGCCCCACTTAGTGATTCAGGCTGATAAGATGGGTGTATTTTTTTTAACATAGAAATGTTGATTAGTGTAGCTTTAAACAAGGCAGTCCAGAGAATCTGGTCCTCCTAACCTTCCATGTCCTGGGGTGCCCCCGTGGAGTTCTCCTTGTCTCCGGGGGTGGCTCCACTGTCGCTGCTCTCCGTCTCCGAGGTGTGGCCCGCCCCATTCCGCATGGGCTCCAGCTCAG
>OMOT01015447.1:1391-11416 GCA_900312575.1 Acanthochaenus luetkenii | reverse complement strand
TCTCCCCTTTTTCTCTCTCTCTTTCACTCTCTTTTCTCTCTCTCTCTCTCTCTCTCTCTCTCTCTCTCTCTCTCTCTCTTCTTTTCTCCCTGTAGTTTTGATGTGGAGAATGGCTTGTCTGTGGGGCGCAGCCCCTTGGACCCGCAGGCCAGCCCTGGCTCTGGTCTGGTCATACAGGCCAACTTTCCCCACAGCCAGCGGCGAGAGTCCTTTCTCTACCGCTCTGACTCAGACTTTGACCTGTCGCCCAAGGCTCCTTCGAGAAACTCCTCCACTGCCAGTGACCTGTAAGTTCACTTCTATGTTCAGCTGTTCCATGAGTTGATACTGTTGCTATGGTACCTCATTGTGAATGGGAGTCCCTACACTCTCAGAAAAAAGGGGGTATGACATTGTAACTGTCGTCAATGAGATTGTGCCTTTTTGTCAAAAAGGTACAGTCCCTGTGACAAAAGGTACAATGTTCTATATTTTTGGTGCCTAGAAATGAGTCCCTATCTAGACAGTCCACGCTGTAGATGATATGTTTTACTAATGTAACACATTTGATCTGGTTGTGAACAAAATTTGATTTCCTCAATTTATTTAAGGATGGGTATGTCACCCCCTCAAATCACCATTGACTAACACTATTTACAGTGCTGCTCCATACTTTATTTTCATTGTGTGTCCCTCTCTTGAAATATAGCGGGTCCTAACTATGCACTACAGCTGTTCTGCACAGACTTGTATCTAAAAAAGAACAACACTTTTTGCACAACTTGAGAATAAATTCATATCCAAGTCAGGCTTTGCACGGCTTGAGAAAAATCACCTTTTATTGCATGGTGAAACCTCCTTGATACTCCCATGAAATGAAAATATGACAGCTCACTATGCAGAGGAAAACGCAACCAAATCATGGTATTACAAGCTCTTAGATGCTACGTTTATTATAATAAGGCCAACACAGACTTAATCATGTCCTAAACCCTTGGATACAAGTCTAAGATCAGGATATGCAGTACAGACATGTTAGTTGTCTGTTCAATAGACTTTCTTCTTCTCTCAAGTGCTGGTAGTCTGTCTTCCTTGTGCACAGAGGGTTCCATATTGGAGGAGTCCTATGGTACATTGGTTTGAGAGTTGGCCCCCTTACAAACTGCAGCACACAGTTGTGGTCTCAACTTTAGATGCAAATTTGAAACTAGTCTTTTTGGCGTTTTCCTTGGATTCCTAGAGAGAACTCTGGAGCCAGAGGAGCTCGCCATTTTCGCTGGTGTGCTTTCTCTTTTCGCTGGTGTGCTTTCTCTTTTCGCTGCTTTGTATTGTCATAGTTCAAACCAATTCTGTGCAATGAGTTTGCATGGATTCAACAGAAATCCAACAAAAATAGATTGCTAAGAAGAGTCAACCGTGACTGCATTTTGATGCATTTCTTGTCAATTTTAGTAGCTCATAATGCAATATCAAACCATAGTGTGCATTGTGCGGGTTTGGAAAATCCAGTCAGATCTCCAGTCTTGAAAAGCCCCATATTACTGCAACCAGCTGCTCTTTCCACAATGCTTGCATGTCAACTCTGCTTCACGAGGATTACAACCAATTGGGGGAAAAAGGGCCCACTTTTGTGTGTTCTGTTTTTTTTCTTCACCTTTTGCTTTTCCAAAATGACCCAGAGCCAGTTTCCCCCCTCAAAATGTCTAAACACCTTTTAGTTTGTGAAATAATCAGTCACAGGTCTCCTCATCTACTCCTGCCTATCTGTTTTTGAAGGGAAGAAAGCTTGAAGCACTGGGAAGTCAACTGGTTGTCATCTCGGTGAGAAGAACATGATAAAAGAAAATAATCAATAAAATAATAAGAACACTTACTTTGTCCCCTAAAGCTCTCTCCTGCATTCCCTGTACATGGTTTCATGGCCACTTCCCACTTCCCTATTGACAAAAGTGACTCAAAATGAATCGCATTAAGACCCCTAAAACAAAAAATGTTTTCCTCTTTTTTGTGTGCATGTGATGTATAATCAGAGACAACTTAGTATAATAACACACTCTGTGCCTTTCTTTACTTGTGAATATTTACCAGTTCACACTTATTACATATCCCCCACCCTTCCACCAGCCCCACCTCTTTCCTCACCGACCCTACTATGTGCCATGCATGACATATGTTTTGTTTGACCTAGCTACATATTTACAGAATGCAGAATAAGGCAGCACTGAACGAGGATCACTGACAACTAATTATGTCCTCAAGCTGCCGGGTTTCACAGACACTGCTCATACCTAATTGTTTGATAAACTACAAATGATACATATACACTTAGGTGCAGTTTGATTTACCCAATTTCTTTAGTCATAATATAATTGTTGAGCCTTTTTTAACCAATCAATTATAAAACAGCTTTGTTCTCTAAATATTAGATCTCATAGATTGACCCTCTTGTCAGTGTTTCATGTGTTTTGTTCATTGCCATGAGCCTATTTTTCCTCTATGTGATATGTTCTGCATTGTAGACATACAGAAGATATGATTGTAACGCCATTTGCACAGGTGAGTCCTCTGCAATTTTTCCAGTTAACCCTGTCCAAAAATAATTATTAAGCTATTCTGTTTTGTTCTGCTATTTGGAAATGTGCTAAATGTTCACTTGAAAGAAGATCATTATTGTTTGACTTGTTAACTGCAGATAGCATATCTTTGAACTATAACTATAAAACTATACTAACTCCCAGACAGTATATCTCTAGAGAGTAGGCAATGGCATATTCTCGTCTTGGAATGTGACTTGGCTTTACCGGTTTCACCGGAACAGCCCTTAGTATAATGTTGGCCCAGTGACAGTGCCAGGCATCCCACTGGCATTGCATGGCACGGCTGGCCCTTACGTGGGATGTGCGTCACGCTTGTACTCACTTTACAATGTGAAGCAAGCGGTGAATGCAATATGCATGCTGGCTGATAAGGCTCCTACATGGGTTGGGTCGGGACACCAGATACTCAATCGGTTAGTGGGGTTACTCTGTGTGCTGACTCAAGTGCTGGATGGCTGGAGACGGACTGACACACATGACATACAGGAGCGCCAGTGTTCAAGTGAAGCCACCAAAACTAGAGGATGGCTTGAGAAAGGGAGGGGCGAATACGTGTGAATGCATGCTTGCACAGGCAGGATGAGGATTCAGACGCTTGTCTACGATTCATATTAAGAAGTTCTTGACCTAGTTCAAGATTAATAAAGTGAAGGCATTTCCAAATGTCTGAGGGATGTGAATGAAAGGACATCTCTTATTTCCTTTCATACTTTCATCAGAACTAGTCCACAGACATGCTCACAACGATTAACCTACACATTTTTATAGTCTTCCATTCTATAACTGTAGTTCCATTATCTCACAAATGTTATGATCGCATTTTATGAATTAGTGTATTCAGTATTGATCCCTATCATGTAGGTCCTGGCCAGCCTGCGGACAGTCCGAAATAACTTTGCGGTGATAACCGGCCAGCAGGATCGCACAGCCAGCAAGTAGGTTTTTTAGAAAATGCACACGGCTGCTTAATGAATCTATTTGTGATCTCTCTGTCATTTACTGTAATAGCATGAACTGATCATACTGTAGTCACTGTATGTCCTATACCCGCTCTCACTGATTGGTTGTGTCCATAGGACGCGATCAGGCCCTCCATCCATGTGCAAGACCAGCCTTGCAGGTCAGTATTGGTATTAGAACGGGCTGTTTTCTAATCAGTAACCCATAAAGCACATTGACCCTGTTCCCACAGAGACCAGGAGGACATCATCAAAATTAACATTTCTGTTGAATTGTGAAATCTGGATCACTGGGAAAATGCAAAATGAATGAGAAGTTAATGAATTTCATTCACAAATAGTACATGAAATCTACAATTTCTTCCCGACCAGATGTTCTTAAACTATTTCAGCCTGGGATACGACAACAAGCGTCTTCTCTTGTTCCAGCACCAAATCTTATCGACATTTTTTGTGAACACAACCAGCCATAGGCTCGCAACCCATGTTGCGCTCCAGTGTAAGAAACATTGTTGTAGACCTTATGTATTTGAACTTTAGAAATATGAATGGTATCTGAATGGTCTCTGAGGGTTAAATCTATATCGTAATGCACGTTGTGTTTATTTGTGACAGAGGCGCCTCACCAGCAGCTGGCCATAGAGACACTGGACGAGCTGGACTGGTGTCTGGAGCAACTAGAGACGCTCAAAACACGACACTCCGTCAGCGAGATGGCTTCCAACAAGGTACACTGCCAATGGAGTTATACAGTATAGCATGCCTCCGGGATATTATACCTCAACTTGATGAGCTGGGCAGTTCTCTGGTATTAGTGATATACTCTCAAGACACTCTGTTAGGGACATAATAACAGAGTGATATACTGTACATACCTACCACGGCAGAAACTATTGCACAGTATAGTATAGAGCTCAGTATTATTCAAAACAGGACAACACAATGACTTACCAACCAATTTAAAGGATAAATGAACTATTTCTGACCTTCTACCATAAAACGGACACGTAGAGACCATAATTTCACTGATCGGTTCAGTATTGAGCTTTCAACAGATTTCTTGCAGGCTCTTACATCGAACCCTGTTTGTTTGTTTGTCTGTTTGTTTGTTTGTTTGTTTGTCTGTTTGTTTGTTTGTTTGTACGTAAGATATATCCAAAAGTTATGTACGGATTTGGATTATACTTGGTGGCGAGATATGTTATGGGACAATGGACCAATTGATTATGTGTTTTCCATGTTTAATGCAGCTAGACTCAACTCTGCTAACAAGGTACAATTAGCCTGAGCTCAACCAGGTTGAGCCCAATACGAATATGGCTTTAACTACGCTTCAGCAAAGAATACATATATTTGTACAAATTCACATATCCTAAGAAAAAAATCATAGGAAAGTATTTCGATATTTATCACACTGACAGCACACAAGTTAAAACTACTTGTGTATACTATACTGTATATTTTTTAAGGATTTAACTTTTCAATTTCAATTTTACATTTCTAGTTCAATTTTAGCTCCTGGTTGTTCAAATATCTTGTGGTAATTCTTTCCACCACGTTTTCCCCTGCTGCCACTACAACTGCTGCTTAGGTTGAGAGATGAATGGTCAGACTTTTAAAATCAAATTAATCTAATCAAATTGGTGTTTCCCTTTTTTTGGCTAAATGCGTCAGCATTTTTTATGAGAACGGATAATAAATGGCAATACATAAGACATTTTAATCACTTTCATCCATGTTTTTCATTTGCTGTTGGTTGTGCACAGTTGTTTTCTGCCCAAATTAGAACGGGTTACAAATACAACACTAAGCCCAGGGATTGTGTGTGATGTACTCAAAGTGCAATTACCATTTCCTGATCCAAAGCAAATATGAAAGCTCACCAAGAATCCATCAGCATTCAAGAAAATATGAATGGAATCTCCCATCCATCCCTCAGTAGATGGAAGAGGGGCTCATTCCATGAATGAGCAGGATATTTTCATGCATGCAAATAGAGATTACACGCACGCACGCACGCACGCACACACACCACACACACACACATACACACACACACCCTTCCCCCCACTTGTGCAGAAAAATGTGAATGAGGTAGTGGGAGCCAGGGATGAAACGGCATCCCCCCATCCTTCCTTCCTCTGTGTATCCCTCTCCTCCCCTCCCTCCACCTCCTCCTTTTCTCAGACTGGACCCCATTGCTCATGTGATGATGTGATCATGATTAGCCCGCCTACGCAACATACACGTGCGCTTCATACTAACACACATGTCACATACTGTACACACACACACTCACACACAGACAGACACACACGTAGATACACACTTCCTCCCATCACATACAGTGCCTGCCTGGATACGTATACCGTTACACACGCTACACACACACGTGGCGGCGGAACAGAGTTTCATGGGAGGCAACCCCCCATTGCTGCAGATCAGTCAATGAGCAGCTTCAGTCAGTGGGGAAGAATTATCCATGCTGGCACTTGGGAACAAAGGCAGGCACATGGGAGGACTGGGCGAACATTGTTTCTGCATCACTGATGATTTTATCGAACGGTTCCATTTAAAGTAAATCTCTAATGACCCCTGAACGTCTTTTTGAGGAAAGAGAGGAGCGGGACGTTTATGTTTGAATAGCTCAGTTGAGGAAATGCTTCTTTCACCCATCACCAGTGATGTAGTCATAAATATAAAGGTGGGTAAACTACGACCTGAGTCCAGTAAACTGAGTTTAGGTTGGGTGTAACCCTCCACTACATCCCTGGTCATCGCAACTGTAATGTGATTTCAAAGCATTCTTTCATTCAATTAGGGGATGTTTTCACACATGCACATCTACCTCATATTCATTATGCTTTGGCAGATGGTGGTATTAAAATCATAATAGCACCAACCCACTGGAGGCATATTTCTGCATCAAAACCTTTTTGTATTAGTCTTCTCTTCCGTTAATGATCACATTCCTCATAATGGTCGATGCACCTACAGTTGTGGTACATGGTGAACTGTTTTTCATTTTGGCTACATGAATGAAATCCTCCCCATCCATTCAAAGCTTTTCCTTTACATCCTATTTAAACTTGGTGCACATGGTGCGTCTCCCGACCTCCGCCTCCAAAACTCCCCAGCCCACTTTGTATGTCTCTCAGCCAATAAGGGCCCTCTGCCTCTCCCGGCCTCTGCTGCAGCAGGCGCCGGATTGGCTGCTATTCTTAGGCATTTTTGGGAAGGGGGCGGAGATTGGAGTACCGCGTTCTCTCCTCTGTTTACACACATACGGGAGCAGGCAGTAAGAGAGTGAATGAGGGAGAGAGGGAGCAGGCGGTACGGGTGGCTTCCTCTGCCTTGCATCCTCGCATCCCGCATTCCCACAGCCATGCTTCCACTCTGCCAATCTCCCATGGACCTCTAAACTGGGGGGTTTTTCCCGCCTGTTCAGCTCGTACTGATCACAGCTTCCACAGCTGATACCCAGCGCTCGCCAGAGGACTGTCTGCTTGCAGTGGAGGTGCTCTGGCAGGCAGCACAGGAGCACAAAGTGTCTCTGTGGAACAGGCAGTGTCAGAGGACAGACAGAAAGCTGGGCGCTCTCATTCAGTTTTATTTTGCTTGACTTTGTGCTGCAATGCCAGAAGTCAATGACTTTATCTCCGTGTCGTGGATGTTCATTCAGGTGAGGAAAGGGATGGGCTGAACTGGGTGGGAGGGGATGAGACCGCTTCCGGCTCACATGTTGCTTGTTTTGTGAATAAGTGTGGCGAAGAACTGGTGCAGAAATGGTCACAAGTGGCAGTGGACTTTCTCTGAGATTCTAGATTCAGTTTTGATTTGTCAATTGTTTATTTTCAGAAGTGTGTGTGAGTGTGTGAGTGTGAGTCTGAGTGTGAGTGTGTGTGTGAGTGAGTGTGTGTGTGTGTGTGTGTGAGTGTGTGTACATAATGTCCATGTATGGTATGCAGTATGTTTGGGTACATGCATACCTATGTGTGAAATCAGTCATGCGTTCGTTCCTCTGTGCACTGAGTCCATTCAGTCGTTTCTGTATTGTTTGTGCACACACACACACACACACACACACACACACACACACACACACACACACACACAAGCCTGCTCCAGAGACAGTGTAGGATCCATACATGAAAACATAATGTCACACGTACATAAAAGCTTAACGTCTTCCTAAAATGTTTGCATTTCATGAATGAGAGTGTGCTCAACTCAATCTCTCCTGATATAATGACTTTATGGCAAGTAATGATGGATCCTGAAAATAGCTGTCGATCGGGTCTGTCCACAGTTAAGCAGGGTATGTGTGTGTGTGCGTAATCAAACACGTGGTTGTGTGTGTGTGTGTCCCCAGTTCAAGAGGATGCTGAACCGAGAGCTCACCCAGCTGTCAGAAACCAGCCGTTCAGGGAACCAGGTGTCTGAGTTCATCTCCAGCACCTTCCTCGGTAAAATACATCCACTTCACACTATAGAGAAGCTGTAGAATAATATATATATATAAATGGAAGCAAAGCATTTATGTAGCAACCTGGTGTCGAAATGAATCTTAAGCGCCTTCTTAGGCAAACAGATCTACCCATAAACTGATATGACATTATTATATATTATATCTATATTAACTACACGTGTGGGAGTACCATATTAAATGCATGGCAAGGAACAATGAAATAGTAGAGACCCGTTGTCTAAGCTCCTCTCTTGAACCTCCCTGGATAGTTTTTTACATCTGTGAACGTCTCCACAATAGAATTAAAAAATAACACTAAATATAGCCATCATTACAGCAGGTTACAATGGAACGTTGCTGTTGTCTGATAGAGGAGAGCAACGACCTGTTCTAATGTGATGTCTGCGGCATGTAAGACCGCCGTTTTAATACCGCTGTTTCCATCTGACAGAGAAGCCGCATGACATGGACATCATGTCTCACCCCACCAAGGAGAAGGACAAGAAGAAGCGGCCCATGTCCCAGATCAGCGGTGTGAAGAAGGCCACCCACAGCCCCAGCGTCGCCCCCTCCTCCATCCCTCGCTTCGGGGTCAGCTCCAGCCAGGAAGGACTCCTAGCCAAGGTGCAGGGGACACGATACATTTAGGACTAGAACATGTTTTCATAAGGTGCAACTTGTGGAAGCTCTGACAATGTGGTTTTCTTCATCGCGTGTGTTTTCTTGTTCAGTATGTTGTAACAATGTACATTTCTGCTTGTGATTGTTCTCTGGCAGGAGTTGGAGGACATTAACAGATGGGGCGTCGACGTCTTCAAGGTGTCTAAGTACTCTGGGAACCGCCCACTGACAGTGACCATGTACACCATCTTTCAGGTAATGTTGAATGCATACATTTCAACTTATTTCACTATGAATTAAAAGGCGCTAATCAAGACAACAAAAAAACTGTCCTTTAAATAAAAAAAACTAATTATGTGTTAAATAATAAATGAATAGAGAAGGGAGTAAATGAATCGATCAATCACTTCCATGGTTACCTTGACTGACCCGGCGTCTGGTGTGTTTCTCCCTCCCGGTACTGTAGGAGCGTGACCTGCTCAAATCATTTAAGATCCCAGCGGACACCTTCATCACCTTCATGATGATGTTGGAGGACCATTACCACGCTGACGTTGCCTACCACAACAACATCCATGCTGCAGATGTGGTCCAGTCCACACACGTCCTGTTGTCCACGCCTGCACTGGAGGTAGACAGTGGCTCATCCAACAAGAAGGAATAGATACAAATTCATAAATGTACATTGTAAACAATTCAAAAGACAACACAGGTGTCAGATCTGCACATGTGCTGTCAGCGTGGGCTCTTTGCATGGGATAATCCACCCCCTCTCTTGTTAAACCCAACAGAAATTGATCAACAATCATTAGATCTCATTATTGTGCAAATACACTTACATATATTACAATACTCAACTGACAACACTTATCTACACTGGTTGAGTACCTGAACATATTACACACCCACACGTATTGAGCACCCACACACACATATTGACTGTTCCTGCCTTCTTGTGTGTGTTGTCCAAGGCTGTGTTTACTGATCTGGAGATCCTGGCCGCTCTGTTTGCCAGTGCCATCCATGATGTGGATCACCCTGGAGTTTCCAATCAATTTCTCATCAACACTAGTGAGTTTGCATAGACGGATAGGGATTATGGCTGTATATGTGTGTGGACAGGGTGCTGTGTGGTTGCATGTATACGTGCGTGTGTCTGCGTAGGATTGTGCTTCTGCATAGATTTGACGGTTTATGCGGTTTATAGTGCTTATTGGCAAGAGTCTTGTCTGTTAAATGAATAGTGATAAGCTTTTTGCCTTGCTGCCTCCAGACTCAGAGCTGGCCCTGATGTACAATGACTCGTCTGTGTTGGAGAATCACCACCTGGCTGTAGGCTTCAAGCTTCTGCAGGAGGAAAACTGTGACATCTTCCAGAACCTCAGCAAGAAACAGAGACAG
>OMOT01015405.1:1691-11932 GCA_900312575.1 Acanthochaenus luetkenii | reverse complement strand
TTATGAGGTTGAAGGGCTATCTTATATAGTTTTCTGTTATTACTATTTTATCTTTTTATATATTGTAGTGAGATACTATGTCTATAAAGAACTATAACACCTTCATTATGTGCTATAATGTATTTATAAGGCAGGAGTTCTTCTTTAACTAGACACGACACGAGACGTACTGTGGCCGGTGTTGAAGTGGGGCGCAGGAATCCTGTCACGATGCACAATTATTTGATAAGATTTGGTGATTCCAACAGTAAGAGGCCCAGTCGCTGCCTTTTATGGTTTCGCCCTTTATTAGAGTAAATACAATGTGCAATAATAAACACAATCAGTAAATTACCTACTCAACAAGAGTTAAAGAAATAAACGGAATATAAGGAAATACAACGTACAGTCTCGTGAAGAGTCTTCTCAAAAAATGTTTCAATATAACGAGATGAAAACACAGACAGCTTTCAAATAATTCTTCTTCCCGGTAAGAAGAGAAAAGTGACCTTTACACACTTGTTCTCTCATAAGCAGCCGAACCCCGTAGCTGCACACACTCCTTTTTAGGTCAAAACCTCGTTATCTTTCACGCA
Organism: Acanthochaenus luetkenii; assembly: GCA_900312575.1. NCBI lineage: Eukaryota > Metazoa > Chordata > Actinopteri > Beryciformes > Stephanoberycidae > Acanthochaenus > Acanthochaenus luetkenii. The sequence goes on along the minus strand of OMOT01015405.1, from coordinate 11,357 downwards.
TAGTTTCTTCCTTTCACACCATTCATGATACAATAGTTAGTTTAGAAATACATTTCAATTGTATGTACTCTTATTGAGCTGTCATGTTGATTAAAGGGTTACATCTGCAGTTAATATTTCTGAAATAACACCTGTTCTGTCTGATTAATATACATCTTCCCGAACAGGATGTGGTTAGATGACCCTTCTTCTTAGGTCTTGCCTAATGATGGTTTAGGTCTGTATTAGCCAACAGGTTTTCTACATCCTCCGCTCGGCCTCTACAGTCCCAGTGTACTAGCTTTCTGTATTTTCTACACATTTCTCTGTCTCTCAAAGTTCTTCTCTTGTTTTTTGTCATGGGTTTTACCTCTAACCGGCTTTGTTCGGCATAGCTGTGGAAGATTCAGTGTGCAACCAGTCCACTCTGACCCTGTGTTTCTTAGGGTCTCGTCTTCTGTCCCTGAACCAGCTGAAACTGGCCCATCTGGGTCAAATTCCTCTTTCACTCTTCTGAGGGCCTTCCCCAAAACAGAGACTGGTACTGATGCTGATGAATGACTGATAACCACAAATAATAAAGATCAATGACTATAAATATATTATTGTACTCTTAGAAAGATTTAAACAAAAAACGTCATCCATAATACCTCTAAACTCTACATGGTAACTGATTCTTCATCTACATTTGATTCTATTTGTTTCTTTGGTTTTAGGTGACGTACACCTTTAGTTTTGTCCACACATCTGTAACATGAATATAACATAATAATACCGTGGAAGAGAACGAGACTGACGCAGACGACCCAGCTGATGACTGATGACCAAACTAATTGTCTCTGTCTTACTTGACACTCCTCCAGCAACCTGTCCACTGACACCTCCACCTCCCTGAAAACCAGCATCAGGTGACCACACGCGTCTTCATCACTGACCCAGCCTTGCAGCGTAATCTTAGCAGTCGTTTGATTTAGTCCGTAAAATGTCAGGAGAACTCTGTCAGGCAACGGTTGGCAGTCAAACGCTGGCGAAGATCCAGGATGCAAGTACAAAACATCTGTGGCGTTGTCCTTTGCACAGTTGTCAATGGTGACTGAGCCCTGGTGGAAGGCCAACATGTAGATGTCATGTCCGTCTCCCCCAATCAGGTAATCTCCACCTGTGGATACCAGAATGTCATTGCCATCCGAGCCTTTGAGGAGGGCAGCTTCGTAACCCGACACCAAGATGTCAGAGTAGATGGTACCGATCACAATCTCCACATCCTTCACCACGTCCCCCTCAGCATCAGCCTGGCGGCATGCTCCACTCAGCAGGTTGACGTAAACCCCCTCACCTTTTTCATGATCGCCCTGGTACACAACGGTGTCTCTGCCTGGACCTCCATCCACTAGATCAGCCCCTGGTCCAGGAATGAAGACGTCCCAGCCGGAGTGTCCCATCATGGTGTCATTTCCGTCCCCTCCGTAAAGAGTGTCGTCTCCCAAGCCACCAATCAGAATGTCATTTCCATTACCTCCCATTAAGGTGTCATTTCCCTCGCCTCCCTCCAATGCATCATCCTTCCAACCACCAATCAGCACATTGTTCTGATCATTACCTAGGATGTGATTGGACTGAGAGGGACAACCTTGCACTGTTTGTACCTTTGATAGATTCGTCTGGGCGTTAAGATCCAAGTGGCAGTCACCCTGTGTTTGTTTCAGAGTCACTTTGAAAGCTTCAATCTGCGGGAGAGAGATGCCTCTAGTTGTGTTTAGGAATTGTATCTTAAAATGTATTCCATCAGAGCTCTGAAAGTCGAGGTGCTGATACTTGGGACCATAATTGTAGTTGAGCAGACTGAATGTAAAGTTGTCTTGTTCTGTAGTGATTGTCACATTCAGATCTTCCATGTCCCTGCCCAGTGTGATTTGGCCGCCACTAAGGAAATCCATGTCAACCAACACAGTATCTACATTTTGATCTTCTGCAAAGTTATCAATCAAGTAATTTCCATACCCGTGTTTGACAATATAAGTATCTTTCCCTTCACCCCCAAACATCAGTGCACCTCCAGTATAAGGATCCAGCAAATTCCCTTTGCTGTTTCCAACTATGAGGTCAAAACCAGAAGATCCATACATTTCTATCACTGAATCAGCATCGTTCATCATCATCGCTTGGCCCTGGAAGCCGCAGAATACTCTCTCTGAATTTCTACTTTTATATTTGAAACACCCGTCAACTTCGTCAAGATTGGACTCTTCTTTTTTGGCTAATTGAGTTTTTTCTGAATCAAGTGACCATGTCTGCCGTTTTATTTGGAGCCAATCGAGCGGTCTAAGTTCCTGGTTTCTATAATCAACAGTTACAGGCCGCTTTAAAGAGCCGCCACAGCTGCTGATGTTGGACATTAGTTCAAACGTTATTCCATCACTGGTCTGGATCTGCAGGTGCTGATAGCTTCTTGAACAAAACCAGTCCTGTAAAACAACATCTTTTGTGCCATTTACGGACAGTATTACATGCCTTCCTTCACAAGAACATGTTATGTACCGATATTGTTCTTTCAGGAAAAGGACGTCTGTGGCCAGATCTGGTGATTGGTTGTTGATGGTTTTTACTCCTTGGCCGGGTGTGACAACGTACCAGTCCACTCCTCCCCTGCCCTGAAGAAAATCACTTCCTCTACCTGGAACTATTGTGTTGCGTTCCTTATTCCCATGGACGACGTCATTAAACTCTGATCCTCTGACCTCCGTCACGCTGCGGAGGGCCGTGTCCTTCTCAAGGTCGACCACCAGAGCGTATGGGGACTTGCTGTAGTCAATGCTGTGACTTATTATGCACTTGGCGAATGGGTCCGTTTGCATGCAATCAGCCTTGTTATCCGAGATTGCAAACGTGACCAGATCCTTTGTGATGACAAGCAAGTGTCTGTCTGCGTCTGATCGGAACCAGTTGACTAAAGTCACTTCACAATCATCCGACCAGTCAAAGTAGACGACCGTATCGTCATAAAAAGGCTTCAGGATGATGTTATCATGTTCCACCCTGACTTTAAAGTTGTGAAGATTTGCTTCTATGATGGCCAGGTCTGTTTTATTGTCTCTGGAGTAATTTTCAATCAACACTGAAGATTCCTTTCTGTCTTTCACCATGTATATGTCCTCTCCTTCTCCACCAATCAAGCGGTCTCGACCCCCCCCCCCATCCATCAAATTACTAGCTCCATTTCCTATTAGCGTGTCATCATACAGAGACCCCAAAATGTTTGTAACGGTACGTAAGAGTGGCTGTGATGCATCCACTGTCCCACCATGGTTGTTTGACATTTGATTAATTCCTCTGGCCACTAGCTTGACGGAGGAAATCACAATGGAGGAAATCTCAAACAAGACTCCGTCTCCTGACATCATGTTCATGTGACGATATAATTCCCCTAAAAACCAGTTTTGTATTGTTACGGTGTGGCTGTCTTCATACATTAATACAACATCATTTCCCGATTTAGACACAGAAATCTGACTGTAATCAACACTAAAATGAAGTGTATCTGGTGATTTGTAAGGATCATAGTTGTTGATGATTGTTTTACCTCCTTTGTCAGGAATAATGTACGTGTCTTTGCCACCTGAGCCCTCTACGTAGCTTTTCTGGGGCCCAAGAAAGAATACGTCATTCCCTGGTTCACCATGAAGCTGGTAATAGTAACTTAACAGGATTTCAATCGCATGTTTGTCCTCTGCTTTCTGAACAGCAAAAAAACGATTTGATTCTCTATTGCCCTTGTATGTCCCGTATCTTGAATATGATACGGCTTCATAACCTGAAACCACCGTCACAGAGCCAGCTGGTATGAACAGGAACACTTTATTCTTTAATGTCTTGTGTTCTAACTGATGTGACTCTCCTAGGCCAAGAACAATATCCTTACTTCCATGTGTATCAATATTCCAACACCTTTTCCCAAAACTTTCATCCCTAGACACAAAATAATCCATGCAGAATTCAGATGGACCCCGGTCTGCTAGGCAAAAGCTTATACCCCCCCCATTCCAAGAAGAGTCACCACCACTCAGATCGATGGCCCTCGTTCCGTCCTGTTCCTTTGTGACTGTATAATACTTGTGGTAGTCTGATATCTGTGCAACAAGTCTATGTCCCTCTTCAATTTCATCATAATGCCAATCGTAAAAAAAGCTTGCCACATGAATTGCAAAGTGCAAAAGCCCTTTCCCAAAGCCGACAAAAACAGCCCGTATTCTATCCAAAATCCCAGCATCCTTTGGGAGGCTATTAAGTTCATTCTGGATACCCATATAAACATCATCAATGACCATCCGGACTACAGATAAAACCACAGTTATAGGCACTATAAATAGTGCCAGTTCAGGTTGCTCCATCTCAATAACATCCAATACAACCATTCCTAAATCTAAGACTGCATCAACATCTCCCAATGTGTCACCTCTTTCCAAGTCCTGCTCAAAGTTATATATTCCAAATCCAATCCCCACTATTGGTATAACTTTCAAACCGGCCTTCATTGCGGGGCTGTCCACGACTAATGCTACAGCTTTGGCGACTCTGGTCTCTGAAGACGTTGCCTGTTTTGCAACAGTAGCCATGACCATACCTGTTACTCCATGCATTGTCTGCAAAGTTGCAATTACACCATCCTTAATGTCGCCCTGTTCAAAAGCACGGACAGCTCCTTTAAGCCCTAGCATGAGGCCCAGTGTGCCAACAGCAGTCCCAACATGCTCTACATGCGTGTTGACTTGATGGGAGGAGAGTGAGCCATGCGTCTCCAGGTCACCAACTGCTGCCTCAATGCTCTTCAACATCTTCTCATTGTAATGTTGGCCCTCGGGAGGTAGATCGGCCCTGAACTCAGTAGGTTCAGCATGAATATCCTCAGATACAAGAAGACATATGAATTGTCCGTTCTCCATCCTGGCACTGCCATCCTTGAGGTGTAGTCCTGCCAAATTATCACCATATTTTGCCTTCAGTTGACTGTGGATTTGTTCAGTAAATGATGCCGATGCTCTGGAGAAATACGATGCCGGTTTGAAGGAGCTCTCGGATTCTAAGGCAGAAGTCAAGTCTCGCGACGTTACATAGCCATCATCTGAGCCTCCTAAATTACCAGATGTTGGTGGGCTTCCATTATCTCCGGACGGTGTCGGCTGCTGTTCGATTTCTCTTTTGAAATCAGTGTGATCATCCAGGAAGGTTGTTTCTTCAGCTGTATTTCCATCAAATATCCTGTTTTGTACTGCAATGTCAAACATTCGAGAAGGTACATCGTTTTCAACAGCTTGTGACCATAATATGAAAATGTTGGCTTCAGCCGTTATTACGTTTACAAGGTCTTTCATTAATAGTCCTTTATTTCTAGGTTTATCCTTTAGTAATTTGCTTGAGTCTTCAGGTGTGGATGAGCCACTAAACCCACGGCTGCTTGGATCAATCCAAGTATTCCCTTTTGCCATTGGATGGTCTTCAAAAAAAAAATCTAATCCTTTCTCTCTGAGATTATTGTCTGTGCTTTGGATCATATCCAGGGCCATAAGGACCAGAGGAAATGTCCGGAAGTTTCTGGCAGATTCAGACACGATTGATGCTGTGAAGTAAGTGTTGTACCAGGCCTCGGTGGACAGAAATGGATGACTTGTGTGCGCTCCTAGAAAAGTATCTTTCAAATATTGAACATAGCTCTCTTTGGCGTTCGCTACGTTATTATTGAGAACATTTTTTTTAATGTCACCGTATTTATGTTTGCCTATCTGTTCAATAATACAATCTTTAACCTCGCTTTGTCTTTGATTGTTGTCAAGCTTTTTACCAACTAGATACACATACAAACTTCTATAATCAACCATATATATCCAATCATTTACCATCAAGTATGTTTGCTTCATTTCTTCAGTCTTTGCATAGTGATGAATAACATTGAAAACATCCTGCCCTGATATAATCTCATAGCAATTAGAAAGAACATCTCTTAGTTTCTGCTCATCCACTATCCAGATGATCTTATTGCTTACTTCTTTTTCTCGAATTACATACTTTCCTTCAACTTGTTGTAGGTTGTTGATATCGACTCTCAGGGGACGGGGACGGTCTGAGTGAAACATCGCCCAGGTCAGTGCCTCAATTTCATTACAGGCTTTTTCCATACGCTTAGCTTGATTTTGCCCAAAATACTTAAAAACCTCGTTGTTAATAAATCTCCGTGGAGCTGTTGGCCTGTTGAACTTGAGAAATGTTTGTAGCCTTTTTCCAGTCAGAAAGTTTCTTTCATTAGTAAAAATAGGTTCTCCTTTATTGCCTGGCTGATTTCTAATGACGACATCTCCATTCCTATCGAAGGTTGCCACCACTTTCTTACTATCATCGTTATGTCTCCATTCCAGTCCAGTTGGGGTTATTTCTAGGGTGATTTTCTCCCCCGTGGGTCTGACCTGGAGCACAGTGTTCCTCGTGTGCAGCTCTGTCTCGATGTGGGCGGTCTCATGGAGCTCTCGCAACAGGGTTTCGATGAATGTTTGATCTGATCCAAGCTCACAGGCCACCACACTTATCGTTTTGATTCGGTCGCCGACCCTGAAGGTTCGTCCAATGATTTTAGCCACATCTTTGGCATTGTACCCTGCCAGTCTCATCTGTCCTGTGTTGTCTTTTGTCCCATGGCCCACGAGGACCAGTCGGCTGTCCTCTGACAGAGGCACCGAGTCACCATAAATTAGTTTGGGTTTTTGATGCTCATCAAGAACATAGACGGAACTGACAGCAGGGTGCTTCTCATAAAGATAAGTGGCGGCTTTTCTAACAAAAGGATCATCTTCCATTATGACGATCTGCTGGTTGTCATACTGCGTGGTGTGATCAACTGGTCTCTTTGGAATTCGGTACCTAGAAACCAAATTGATTTCATTCATGACTTGGTAAACCTGTTGCTCCTCCTGACTAGTTTCCAAGACCACTTGAATGCCCCGGAGCATGAAACCCTGAATAAAGTCGTGTTGAAAGGCTGTGGTCATGTTGCCATCGAGGGAGAAAACCCGTGCTGCTTCCAGCGATGCTTTCAACATTAGCTCCACAAGCGATGAGCCGGAGTAACCAGAAACAGTATGTCCATCTTCTGAAACACTTCCAAATATCTTCACCACTGTATAGCTGTCTGCTTCTGGTAGACATGAGACATTGTGTAGACAGGCTTTACTCACTATTATTGAATAATGAGGATCCATGTTGTAGTCCTGTTGGACTCTGTCATGAGACAAATTGTCTTCATCAGTCATGACCAGCAGTTTTATGCTGTAGCTGTGCGAGATATCAGAAGCAGTTATCAGCCAGTCTTGTATCTTTTGTTCATCAATGTGTGCCAAGAAGGTATCCAATTCCTGAAACAAACAAAAATGTAAAATAAATAACAATATACAGTATATATATACAGTTATATATATTAAATAAATACGCCAAATTATCAGGTTATCACAAGATAGTCTGACAAAAAAGTGAAAAGGGTATTTTTCATCATACGTTTATTTATTTGGCAGTTTTTGTATTATGTGAGTTGGAGTTGAGCCCACGTTTGTCCAGGTGATGACACAGAATTTGGTGTAAAACTTGATCAGGGGCTTTAGCTATTGTGTTTTCAGTGTTTTTCACAGTAGTTTTAGAAAAATATCTACATATCAACAAACACAAATATTATTTCAGAATAAAGGTATTTTCTGCGGAAACTGTATGTAAGTATTTTACTACAATCTTGAGAGGGGGGGATTCCACATATAGGCCTTAAATTAATCTATACATCTATAAATCAGTGAATGAATTTCGGTTCAGCTCTGGTTGATTCATTGACTCATTGCTGCTTCCCATTTTTAGGTGAAATCCACCTACCTGCTCCATTTTGATGACGCAAGTGGTGAAATTACCACACTCTCGAAAGCCATCCAGCAATTTCATTGGTGTTTGATCAGTGTACACCCTAAAAGAAGATTATAGTTAAAGGGATAGTGCACCCATTTTTAAAATTGTGATCTTATTTATCTTAGCCCCAAAGTGGTACGTAGGACTGTTCTGATGTTATCCTAGCCTCACTGTTTTCGCTGTACTGGCTTGGGGAGCCTGCCCAATGACAACATGCTAATTGTTAACATTGGTCCGATCCTGCGTCTGCTAAATGCCGTAATGTAATATAATGTAAGCGACTTTGCGAGCAATTTGGTAAATGTTTCGCTTTTGTCTGACCAATTCTGGGCGGGGCCAGAGGCTTGGATTGTATCTATGTAGTGGTCCAGAGTATGGTGCTAAAATGTATTTCACTATTGTCATATTTCATTGCTGCTTATTTGTTCTTCATTACCTCAAATGCTGTTATCAGTTGCTGTCCTTGAGCATGCAGCCTCCAACAGTTCAACTCGCATAACTACCATCCATATGGTCTTGTTAGCAGAGGAAAAAGTCATGAACTGCTGTCTAAGCCTACCGTGTAAATGACCATTCAAAATATCCATTCTTCCCTTTGAAATGATTTAGTAAACAGATTCTATGAAACCTGTACATGACTACGTAAATGCTTCCTTACCTATTGCTGGATCTCCCAACTCTGGCTCCATGTATGGATGAGCTCCTAGATTAAATACATTCGTCATTACCTGTTTCATGCACATTTCTTTTACATTTAGAACATCTCCTCCTTAAAGCCCCAAGTGATTGCTGTACATCGCCCCAATAGTCGCTCCTGCTCTTTCTGTTATAGTTTTGCATCGGGGTGCAGCTTTCGCAGTAGCCAAGCGGAGGGTGGGGAGCGAGCCGAGGAGCCTTGGAAACTGCCAAACAGCTTGTGCATGCCAGTTACTTTTGGCTAACTAGGGCTGGCGACCACTGTAGTTACTTCACTTAGGATCAATGATATGTTTCCGTCTTTGATCAAAAATGAATGGCAGTACCTTCTGCTGTTGGAGACAGCAGTGATCGTGGATTCAGTAGTCCAAATGTAAACTAAAGGACAGCCTTACCATCAACGCTAAAAGCATTCTAGATTTTAAAAAAATATTCTGAAAGGGAGCTAAAGGATAACACTAGTGTAATTTCATTTATTTTCATGTCGCAATCGATGTCCATGAAAAGTCTAAACCCACCAATGTATTTGCTGCAGTCTGGTCTACTGCAGGTTTGCCTTAACCCCAACCACAAAAGAGTCCAGCAGAGTCTCAGAAAGTACGTTTTGAAAGCCAGAAGCACCTGGCTTCTTGTTGAGGCTTTTTTATTTTATTTTTTTTGATCAAAAACCCTTTCAAATACTGTATATTACGGTTATTTTGTGCTATGGAGCTGTAAAAACGAACTACTGCCCCAGTAATAGTTGGGCAGGAGACATTTACCAACATACCTGAGATTGGAAGGAATCCCGATGCTTTGATGAGACATGTGTTCAGGCAGTCCTCTGAGGCGGTGCAACGCAGCAATATCAGGGCTCAACTCCTCCCACTCATTATCTTTCAGCTCTGCAAATTTGAGAAACGTTTTATATTTACCACTCTGCAGGACCTGATGTAACTCTGCTGCTGAGTTCCTACATAGAAACCTGATGGTGAGAGACTCATCATCACTGATGCTTGGTTGAATTCAGTCTGTGACACCTACAGAAGGATCAGCAGGAAGCTCTGCATCCCAGAACCCCCC
>OMOT01015357.1:1684-18787 GCA_900312575.1 Acanthochaenus luetkenii | reverse complement strand
TCGTAAAAACAACACAGAAGTATGTCGATGATCTGTAAACACAGAGCTTTGATCTCTGTATGGGAAGAGTCAACTATGGATATCCATGGGAATGGAATAGAAGTGTATGTAATGCTGGGAAGCATGGGGGGCCTGGGAGGCGTGGGACATCGTCATGATGTCATGGGGCAGGAAGTGAATAGTGGTATTTGGCCTCAGGCCATTACCGGGTTAGGCTGAAGGTTCCATTTGGTGCCTTTACACACTAGAGCTGAGCTGAAAATTCACGTTATTCCTAGACTTAAACTTTATTAACATGTTACTAGTTACGTAGGCCAAATCACTGATTTGGAAATGATCTTAAGACGAGGCCTAGCCATAAACAACATCCTGTAGTGTGCCTCTTAAAATATGTTTAGTAATAAGATGAAACTGTTTCCACTGAATTGTGCAATAATGAAAAGTGTTATTACACAGCATAACTGTATTGCACCAACTAATACAACTATAGATTACCTACTCATATTAAATGAAGCACATTGTGAAGCTGCTATTAAACTACAGACTAGCCGGTGTCATTGTGTCCATTGTCTATCCAGACTCCTTTTAGAGGGAATTTCATAACTCCACGCTTGAAGAAAAGTTGTTACCCTCGTAGATTTAGTCAACAATACATGGAAGCCATACATCACTTTTGTCAAGAGAAATGAGTTGCATCCGGCACCATGTGAAAACACTCGGCAGTTTACACTTTGACAGGAACAACAAAGTCAAGGTTTCGTTTTCTTCATACCGGTTTGTTTTGTGTAGCTGGAACATAGAAGAAAGACATTGTTTATGTCAGATTAGTACGCACATTTTGCCAGGATAAATATAATGAAATCAAATCCCTGTTCACTGGGTTAGTCTGGTCATAGCTAGGCCATGTGATCTCATAGGACATCGTATCATAAGCTGCTGTTGTTGTTGGCTCCAACAGTGAAGTGTCTATTGTTAATGGGTTATTTTGTTTCCGCGGCCCACAGAAGGAAGCTTGCTTGTCTCTAATATTCCACAGTTTGTGCCCTGAACTGCCGAATGATCCTGTTCAAAACATTCCCACTATATCAGAAACATGTGCTTTACAAGATCCGCAGAAACATAATCCTCTGAAATTGGATGCTAGTTTTAAAAATCGGAGCAACAAATGGTCCTTTTTGTTTCCACAGTGACGAATAAGAAGCCGTCCCACGTATCCATCACCAAGGTGAAGCGGTTCCAAGGCTCTTTGGCCTTCGTAAAGAGGTCACAGTGGACGATCGACCAGCTACGGCAGATCAACGGCGTCGACCCCAACAGAGTGAGTCCGTCATGTCTAGCTCACTCAACTACTGTGAAATGTTGGACTTTACACGCCATACATTCGGTTTTGATGATTTACGCTTGCTCTCTTTTAGGTCCGTCTGATTTTCGATGGTTTTGCTTTGTCTCCATACTCCATCTCTCTCTCACCTCTCCCTCACATCTCTCCCACTCTTATTCTTTCCAAGGACTGTCCAGAGTTTGACCTGATGTTCGACAATGCCTTTGACCAGTGGGTCGCTGGTTCAGCGGGAGAGAAGTGCACCTTTGTCCAGATTCTCCATCACACCTGCCAGCGCTACAGCTCAGCCCGGAAACCGGAGTTTGTCAACTGTCAGTCCAAACTGCTTGGGGGTAAGACGGTTTAACACTACCATCCCACGCTGCTAATCACCTCACATCAGAACACAGTGGCTCTGCAATGCCAAACTCACAGCTGTCGTACTCTGCTGTACGCCAGTATAGTCTGAATCGTATTATTCATGATGACAACCAGCACCCGGTGTGTATAAAACTGCACGTTTATTCTCAGTACCACAGCGTCTGTTGAAGCTGACGTCCAACAATATGCATCAGATCTGACTCAAATGAACTGGTTTTACGGCACATAGAAGAGCTCAATACAACACTAACACATCACTGTACCAACGAATGCGTTGTGACATACGGCATTGTGTGCCTGATTGGTCGAACAGTGAGGCTCATTATTTTCAATTGGCTCTGGATGTTGCCTCCCTTCAAAGTAACATTAAACATCACATTATGAGCATAAACAGTACCTCAATTATTGTTCAACCCTGATATTGAAACTTTAAGGCTGTGGAAAAGCAGTCCATTGAAAACTAACTTAAGTTTGGAAAGAATGTTAATATCCTTCCCCACTAATAAGTAAACGCAGGCTGATTAAATAAGATTCATAACACAGACAATTCTCAAATGGATTAGACATCATACCCAGGAAGTGGAGCGTTCTGGAGCAGATTGAAGGTTTCCTCTTCAGTGAGACCCAGTAGACTGAGAATGCAGCATCCTTTGCGGCTTCATCAGCTATTGATCTGTTTACCATCAACTATCAACCTGTTGTATTATTCATGGGGTTATTTATGGAAACACATCCCAACCTGCCTCCCCCACGGTGTCTACATCTTCCCCATGTAGGGGGGCCTGAGAGGGAAGCAGAGTGTGTGTGTGTGTGTGTGTTACATCAGTGAGACAAATCGAAACATTTATTTTGTGTTTTTGCCTTTCATGATGGTAGACTTAAAGAAACAGAAAACCAACGAAACAGCATTTTGAGAGCATCTTTCTTCCTTAAGTCAATCAATCAATCAAGTTTCATTTATATAGCCCTTTTATACTAGCATGTCTCAAAGGGCTTTACATTGCATCATATATGTAGTACAGTACATCACATCATATACTACACTACACACAAACACATGTATTTGCATGTCTTTTTGACTTAAGTATATCAATAACTTGGAGAAGTGCCCCTCTGGGCCTCTGTTTGATAAACCAGGTACAGTGTGCCTTCTCTAAACTAAAGACATGCTGTCACATGGTGTCAAACTGCCGCTCAATCAATTTTTTTCTCACTGTACGTGTGTGGGAACCTTCTGTCTTATTGATGCTGAAGGTACCCATTCCCCTTCTGTGACATTGCCCCGACATCCCTCCCACTCTGTAAACCAGGACTATATTTAACTTGTTCATACTGACCCCGGTGCATATTATAGAGAATGTGTGTGTGGGTAGTGATGTCAGGTAGTCCACCCAGGGGTCTGTAGAGTAGGATTGATTATGGAGTGCAAATGTTGCATATCTACCACACGCCTCCAGTAGATCTGCAAGTTGTACAGTTAAAAGCAAAGGGTTGCGTTGTCCTGTTGCGTTGTTCTGTTTGGCTGCAAGCAATTTAAGCTCATGAATTATTATGAGACACATTGCATAACCCTTGATATAAATGTTGTTTCCTGTTTGGTATAGTTGTGGCTTTATTGCACTGCCATTATGAATTTACTCCAACCTCCAAAAAGCCGCTGTATGTGTCCAATCTCAAATACTCACACTTGTATAACACAAAAACTCGAGTGTGTGTGGCCGATGCTGTATGTGATAGCCCCAAAAGGTGACAGTCCGCCACCCACATTGTGACAAGAGGAGCAGAGAGGATGCCAGCCTGCTGCCAAGTTTGTCCACTCCGGTTTAAGTCTCACACCAGTGCAAAACAAATATCATGACGCTGCTCAGGTGTGGGACCATAACTGTGGGGACTCAAACTACAGACTCTTCAATGATCTGAAAACACAAAAGATAGACGGTTGGTGCACACAAAACAGTTAGTAAATCAGCTAATTGTATTTTCACAGAACCTGGCATCATGACAAATTGAATGAATAGAATCTGGATCGTTTGAAACGGCACCATATTGATGCACATGCATGCCCAGACGTGGATGCCGTTCGTGTTTATTTAAAGCCACTAACTCTCCACCGCATCATCTTTGCAGGCAATGTATCTACTCTACAGAAGATTGCTGATCAATAGCGGCATGGAAACACACGAGAAGTAGCTTGTCTCTTTGCCAGTATTTTGCAGCAGCATGGGGATGAATGAACATGATGCTAATTGGCCAGTCTCTGTTGTTGGTGCTGGGGATGTAAAGGCTTGGCATGTTATCAGCGGTCTATGGATGCCAAGAGCTTTCATAGTCTTCAGCCGTATGGGATAGATGCATGTTTTTTTTCTTTTATCCTTGATGGAGCGTGTAATTAGTCTAGAAATAAAAGCAGTATTGCTAAGCTAATTTGGTACTTGCCTTGTTATCAGTGCAGACGTGGGCTGCTGCCCGCACTGTTATACCCTGATTCCCACCAACTCTCCTGAGCCTTTCGGCCTCACTGGCATTTGTTCATGACTTGAACTGTTAAAGAAATGTAAAGTGTGCGAGCTAAGTGGATCACTTTTCACCCTTCTGCATAAGGCACACTTTGCTGCATCTACTGCAACAGAGTAAAGGTGAATTCCTCCAATCAGGTGAAAACAAACAACCTTCTTGAATGGGGGGCTGAGATGCATAAAGCTCTCCACTAACATGTCTAACCAGTTACAGTATCACAACATAAAATGTCATCGTTTGACCTAATATCAACTAGATGATTAATATAACCGTAATCAGTACTACAATTGTAGCACCGTTAATACCGAACCAAATCAACAGTCTTAACATGTGATTTAATAAGCAATGCTGCTGTGTCCAAAAATAGTAACGTCTCTCGACTAATTTCAAAATGATTTCATTTTCTGAAAATCAAAACTGATTGATGACTGATGACTCTTGATATTTTCTCATCACAGAAGACCAGGCTGTAGATTCAGTCGTTTTCCGTTGCAAGATCTTTTTGAACAGAATGAGGAAAGAATTGGTTGCACACCATGGTCACCTGCTAAGACAAGGTAAGACAGAGGTATACAAAGCCTCTTGAACTTTGACGAAAATAACATCCCCTTACTAACAGGCGGCGGGTTCCCTCCGTAACCAGGAGTGATAAGACGCACAGCATTAGGTTACAGGATTCTGACTTATTTGAGCTCTCAGTGACTTAAATGACCCATGTTGTCATTTTGAAGGATGGACATAGTCACCATCGAGGCCAATATGTCCCTGGGATGTGTTGTCACTGAGGGACAGGTACATTTGAAGGGGGTTTTAAGTTTACATCCAAAGGTTATGTGAGTTATCTTCCTCACTGACACGCTGACTAATACTGTGCAGAGGTAAATAACATTTTGACCCACAATGGCAGTACAATGACATTATTCCTACTTCCTTGATGGTCTCAATCTATATTACTGTATAATTTTCACAAATTCTGATTTAACCCACACCCGCATATCCAAGACTATTATGATGGAGTAATATGGTTGGTTAATGCATTGTTTGATGCTGACATTTATCTGCTGATTAAAGCCGCTGCGAGAAGACGGTACATGAATAGCTAGTAGCTATGTGTCTGTCAGCGGTGGCATGGCTCTGTGGTGCATTTAGGACAAAATGTTCCATGCTTGTCCCCATTATCCTCCACGGTGTCTTGCTGAAGCCTTTTGAACTAAACTAAAAGAGCAACTGAACAAGCAAGGTCAAGCATTTCTCAGAGTAATCTCCTTTCTTCTCTCCAAGCGGTTCACCGAGAGGTTGAAGGAGTAATTCAGGCTAAGCCTCCGTCCCACTCCCAAATAAATGGGAATATCTTGAGGCTACATAAAAATGTGGATAAAAAGAGAATTGAGAGTAGTGGGCTGCTGCGGGTAATGTCAAGATTTGCATGAATTAAACTGCAGGATACAAAATACCCTGTGATATCCCTTATGTAATTAGTGGAATTCCAATTTCATTTTTTTCTCGTTTTATACGTATTCAATGCATAACTAAATGTAAATTAACTAGGAGCGTTGATACTGAATGGCGAATAGTGCTTAATTTAGTGCTCTTTAATTGTATTGTCTAGGCAACCAAACCTTGCAAAATAACCTGCATAGTGCATACCCACAATAAAACTGAACTAAATGAGTACTGTAAATAATAGAAGCATGTGAAGCCTTTATCTGTGTCTTTTTTATTATTTTTAAAAATTCAGATAAATCAAAATATAAAAAATATGACAGACATCGGCAAGATGAGGAGAAGCAACATTCAGCTTCATTAAAGGATCATTTCGGTTATTTTCAACCTGGGCTTTATTTTCCTAGCTTTTGCCATCATAACAATTAATTGTGTTAAGAATGCCATTACTTACTTTTATGTACCTCTAGTTCGCCGGGAGCGCTGCTCTCCAACACGCACCCAGTGTTTTAATCATTTTTTAGTTTTGACTGTTGGAGATTGCGTTGGTATTAGAGAGCAGCGCTCCCGGCGAACTGGAGGTACATTATTATTATAACCTTTATTTATTCAGGTAAAATCTCATTGAGATCAAGATCTCATTTGCAAGAGAGACCTTGCAGAACATAAAGTTCTACAGTGAAGTTAGTGACAACATTTTGAACACAGTAAATTGGCACGATGGCAAAAACGAGGAAAATAAGGCCCAGGTTGAAAATATCTGGTTCTCTTTCCCGTTCCTTTTCTTTCAGTAGATATTCTGATAGGGGCTGCTTAGAACAGACCAGGAGGCAGTTTCTGTGCCTTTAGGATGCATAGGCAAAGCTATGAATAGGATTGGGATCACTTGACGTAACGCTTCATTGTGTTTCGTACCGCAGCTGGTCTTTAAGAAGAATAACAGCAGACCACTATCTGGTTAATATGTTGAACTTTTGATGGAACTCGTTAACGCACAGAGAAGTAGGCGCATGCTAATACTTAATGAAAAATGATTAAAATGTTATTTCCCCACACAGAGTATGCCCCACAGCGTACCGAATTAATATGGTAATTTACATTGTCGGAATGAAAATCTTGAAGGCATCTCAAGTGATGTTTATCTGACAGGTTCCTGTTGATAATCATCAGTCTCTATTCTCCTAACGCCACAGTGCAGCCTGTAATCTACCGATTAGAGCAGAACTGGGAGAGGAGGGGTTGAGTTTCGAATAACCTTTGCCCTTCCTTTTTAGGTTTGTTTTTGCTCATAGTTCCTGTTTTCTGGAATATTTTGTTGCCAAAAAACAACAACTTGCATTTTGTTCAGTCCCCACTGTCTAAACCCCCCCCGTCCGCCCGATCATATTGATGTCATGGAACAAAATTCCTCCTGCATCGTTGAAAGAGGCGTGTCATGGATGTAGGTTCGGCCTTGCGGGTCATTCTCAATAAAGCAAGCAAGTTATAAAACCTTCACCAAAACAGCCTCTTACATTTCTCGGTGCAACATCAAAATGTCACGAGACATTTTCAACCCCCACGTGATAAAAACGTTGGCCAGTTGTATATCAGTGAACCTCCAAAGTAACAGAAAATATCTGATCACCATTGATAACTGTGCTGTCTGATTATATAAACGTCAACTCCCACTTTCAAAAGATGGCCCGGGGTTTGAATCACAACGAAGGCACCATTTAACTCTAATCTACTCCTACACATGGCTCCATTCAGCTCCTGACGCTGCGGCCCCTCCATAAGCTCTCCAGAATGGCTCCGCCCTGCCTTCTCTGTAATCACGCTCGCCAACGGGGGAGCCCACGCTGCAGCCCATCACAGAGAATGGCGAAGAAAGGCACTTGAGAGAGGGAACGGTGTGTCGATGAATAAAAGGAGCTGTTCTGTGAGTGGATGGGATGGAGGGGTAGTGAGGGTGGGGGGGCGGTGTAGAGGATGATGGGAGTGTTATTCCCGGGGCTCCCTTGCAGGAGGAGAGGATTAAGAGGAATCTGTCTGAAGGTGAAAAGGTCTTATCCCTCCTGGAGGGGATCTAGAGACTCTAAGAGAAAGTGTTTCAGAAACATGTATGCACATTACATTACTTTTGCTTTGACAATGGACACAAAGTTAACATTACATTGCTGCAGAGAGAAGTGACTACTGAGTCTAATCGTTTGAGTTTTGACCAATTTAAAACGAAGCCCAATGGTTATAAGGGATGTCCCATCGTTGGTTACTGTTAGGCTTCAGCTCCAGATGCGTCTGTCTTTTTGATGTGGTCCCCTTCTTCCGTAAAGTTAGAGTAACAAAGGAAACGTTCACTTCCCTGGACCGCAATCAAACACAGAGGCTGCAGGGACAGGCAGCTTGCTCTCTGTGGTCCCTTTAGTCTCTCTTTACCGTAGGAAAAGCCTTGTAGTTGTGCTTGTGTGTACGTGTGTGTGTGTGTGTGTGTGTGTGTGTGTGTGTGTGTGTGTGTGTGTGTGTGCAGCACGGGTGTGCCTGTGCACAGATTGCCTTTATCAAGTTAACTTCTTTTGAAGGAACACCAGCTGGCCTCCCTGTCTGTCATATAGCCCACTGCAGTCACTCAGCCTACCTGCCTCGACGCCACAGGACATACACTCACTATATTGCAGGTCTCCTGTGGGACAAGGCGGAAGAGGTCTCGTCATGTCTTAATACAGTCAGTACCTTCTAGCCCTGCTCTGTCTGTTCCTTCTCCTCCAACCTCTCCTCATATCTACGGATATAGACTCTATTTTGCCTTGTTTCACATTCTGGTGAGAGGCATATACTGTTTTGCCCAGTTGTCCGTTTTTTGTGTGTCTTTTTGTGACTTTGTTAAACACTGTGGCACCAGTCTGTTCTGGTCAAGAATGGGTTGTTCAGGACCGTGGCACCACAAACTCCACAAAGACCCCATATTGTGTGTTTTTGGGCAACCAAAGTAAACATACAGCCAAGCACATGTCCTCCCTTTATCACAGTATAGTTTAGAAAAGAGGAGCTGGCACCACAGGGTTCAGAGTTCAGGGAAAGCACGGCTGAACGTCACGAAGGAAGAAGGGAGAAGAAAGACGAGAAGTGAGGCAGGTGTCGAGGTTGCACACTTCAGAGTTTGACATAGGTTCATTTCCCTTGGTGTTTCCTTGCACAAAATGGAGAGAAACTCATTAGCCACCTTCCCATGTCGTCCTTGATGGAAGCCATCTGTGTTCGTTCTCCACTATTAACACTCGTGCTTAGGGTCACTGATTAAAGTATCACCTAATTTAACAAGCGCTCACTTGTTGCAGATGGCCTCTTACTTCCTGTTGTACGCCAAAGGAATGATGATTTCCTTCCCTGTTTTCTCCTCTTTTCTGCTTTACTTCACTTTTCCTCTTCACACATCCTTCCTCTGTCCGGCTCCCTCAACCCCCACCTTCTCTCCAGGCAACAGCATACTACACTCGGCAGCGGACAGCGTGACGAGTGCTGTACAGAAGGCCAGCCAGGCCCTGAATGAGCGCGGCGAGCGATTAGGTCGGGCCGAGGAGAGGACTGCAGACATGATGAACAGTGCTGAGCAGTTCTCTGTCACCGCACACAAGGTGAGACGATACGTTGCGTTAGGATACATTACCGTGCTCAACCTCAAGGTGGGCCTATACATGTTAATACAGCGTAATGTATTGCACTTCTGACCTTTTGAGTCCCGCCTCATGTTTCATAGAAATGAAATTCCTAGTTGGGATTTTAAAGTCACTTATTGACTCAAATAAGGATCACACATTTTATTTGAACCTGGGGATATTTAAAGGAGTTGCTTTATAGTGTCTCCGGCCTCCCAGCAGTGGCTCTGCTCAGAGAAGATATGGTTTTACTTTGTTCATGCTCTCTTTCGTAGTTCTTCCCATCTCATCCATCCATCCCTATCTTTGGTATGCCGGGAAGCCTTATCGCATGCTGCTTAATGAGACTATTAGCATAATTCGATTTGTACTTCCAAAACGAGAAGAAAAAAGAAGAGGAAGAATATATCGGGCACACCTGATTGTGACCATCACTGCTGTCTTTCTGATAGCGTTCGGTATATCACACACCCCTGTGTTTGCAGCTTGGCTTCTCCAGTAAGATTAGCCCGCCCTGCTGCACTGTCTTGCTGTTGGAGGACAGGCAGATGGAAACGTGCGATGTAAAGTGGGATGCCAATTACTTTATTTGTAAAGCCGTCCACGTTTTGAGTGATGCATAATGCATTTCAATGATGGTGGTCTAATTGAAAGATGTTTGAAGAGCTTAGCTCAGCCCTCTCACCGCTCACAGATGAGGTCCCTCACAGATGAGGTCTCCCACATATGAGGTCCCCCACAGATGAGGTCCCCCACAGATGAGGTCCCCCACAGATGAGGTCCCCCACAGATGAGGTCCCCCACAGATGAGGTCCCCCACAGATGAGGTCTCCCACAGATGAGGTCCCCCACAGATGAGGTCCCCCACAGATGAGGTCCCTCACAGATGAGGTCCCCCACAGATGAGGTCCCCCACAGATGAGTTCCCCCACCGTGCTGAATTAGAAAACTCAGCAGAGAGAAAAACACGTCTTGCCTCTCTTGAGTCCGGGGGAGAGTGACTGTACGACTCCCATGAGGAATCACTCATTGTTAAGCATTTCTCTTTTCATCTCCTGCCGTTAGCTGCTTGAAACTAAACTAAACTTGTGCGATTGTGAGGGATCTGAGTTTCCCTTCTTTATTGTGCAAGTGATCTGCACAATGAGGGTCCTCGACACACACGGCAAGTATCTGCAGTACTGTGTTGCAGTGGGTCACCTCGCCTCTTTCTGCCAGTTCATTGCTGCAATCCCTTCATGGCTGCTGCCTCACTTTGTGACAGCAGCCCATTTAGGAACACTTTCAGTTGAGACCCCTCGCGTCTGTGCTGCTCTACTGCCCCCGCTTGTTAGATCTGTAGATTTCAGCTCTCCTTTACGTTCCACAACAGCAGAGTCTATATTCAGTCTATAGTTGTGTAAGTGTGTGTATAAGTGTGTGTGTGCGTGTGTCTCCCATCGTTACGTCTCCGCATCCTGTAGCTTTGAATTAGATTGCTGGCCCTGGCTATCTCTCTTAACGAGCCTCCAGCCAAGCCCATTCGAACCCTCATTAATGAGATAAATGAAGCCTGTTGCCTGAATAAAAACACCAGGACCCCTGGCTGCCTACCAGCACCTGTAGAAGAAGCACCCTAAGTGCGATTTCTCCTTTCTGGCACAGTTCTGAAATAGTCAAATCTGTACCCTAAATCCCCCCATTCCATTACTCTCTGTGCCAGCTAATGTGCTTCTCTCTCGGATGGGCTGAAGATTTATTACGTCTACTTTGTTGTTTCTGCACTTTGCTGATGAGGTAATTGAAAGTCACATTGCCAAACGTTCTCACTGTTGTCCCACCCCACCCCCCAATCTCTCTGCAGCTCGCCATGAAACACAAGTGTTAGACCACTGACAAACCAACCGGCCGGGGCGTCGCCGATCGCCAGTCGCTGTACAGGAGATGGAGTCCAGATTGTATTCTTTTTAACGATTTTAATATTATTACTATTTGTTAACAATGTTAACGTTTTAATTGTTTTGGGTTGTTTTATTCTGGTGCATCTCGTTCCTAATGTGATGATGTGATATGGCGAGCAGAGTGGAGGAAGAGAGGTAGAGAAACTACTTAGGACTGTCCACAGAATGTTTCATGGCTCCTTCTCCATTTTGTTTGCCAAAAAAAAAAGAGCCACAGCCATGACTGTCTTTGATAACCATGGTCACTCAATACCCCTCCCCGTCTTATCATATGCGTGCACATGACGTGTCATCATCAGCTATCACGAAGACGGGGGAACATCTCTTCTCACTGGTCATGAATTGGTTGGAGTTATTATAGCCCTGCGATGGTTACGCAGGCTGGTTTGTGAGTGACAAACCCTTTCATGGGTGTCACAGGTGCAACTGAGGAATCGGGTGGCGGCGTTCGCCGTGAGATGAGATGCGCACAGACTCACACCACGCAAACCTACCTGAAGATAGCCCGTGCTTTCCAAACGTTGGCTAATACCCAGAGAAATGCTTTGGAGAGTGGGATGAATAATCACATGAAGACAACGCATACTGTGCCCTGTGAATAAAACCAGAATGATTCAGCATCAGTTTAATGGTTTCTCTTCTACTTTTGACTGTTTGGGCATTGTACTGTTCAGATGGTCCCGTTGTTGTGTCCGTTCATTTCAAGCGCTATTGCTACAGTATTAGCCAAAAGTGATTAAGACATTTCATGAACTGCTGACGAGAGTGACTAGAGAGTGAATTGGTTTGTGACACAGTGAAATGCTTCAGTCCTTTGTAAGACTTGTCTACCGTACAAAAACAACCAAAACCATATAATACCATTGGAAAACATTATCGAAAGTGGTATGTGAAGAACTTTGTTTTGAGGATAAGCCTTTCCGGTATAAACATTCATGTTAAAGGGGGGACAATACGATATCATTGTAAACCAGCTTCAGCATTGTAAAAAGCATACATGTAATTATTCTAGTACTATTATCAATGTCTGTAGAGCTGATTTGTCCCATAACATTTAGAAATTACTCCTGGCTGTATTTCAACTTTGATCATACAATAGTCATTGTGCTTTTTGTATAATTTGGGTTGGTAATAATGGTTGTATTCTGATGTGTATACTGACGGATATTGGACAAAACGTCCCTAATAACAGCAGCAGCAGCAATGTGTAGTAGTTTTCTTGTTGTCAGCTCTCACACAGCGTGTAACTGTGGCTTCCTCACGTTTATATTTTTTATTTGGTTAATTTCATGATGTTACGATGCACTGACAACCTTACCTTGCAGAGCGCTGTTGAGTTCATAATGAAACATTCCAGTTGCCTAACTTCTAGTCTGCTTTTTGTCCTCTCTCTAACACTCTGGATGTTCTTTGTTTTAATAAAAGAAGAGAAAAAAAAGACATTGGAATTTGTATTAATCTCAATATCCTTTTTATAACCAGCTTTAACACCAGCTACTATCAAACCACAATGGAATCCAAAGTTGATGATTTTGTTGGGTATCATTTTTTGTGACAGTAATTGCATTTTTTGTATTTTCACTAATATTGACGATCCCTACTCAACACCAAGTAAGTAGCCTACAACTTATCTCAAGGGCCATTATGTACGCCTCTGTCTGATGTGCTCACACTCACAAAAGTACTGTTCATCTTTCAAATGGTCCAATCCATAATCAAAATGGAAACGGTTAGGTTTTTTGTAGTGCCTTTTGAAGTTAACATCTCAGCTCAGTTGGCAAATCAATATCAAGTTAATATTTTTGTAGCAACCCAGGGTAACAACAATCGATGGATCAATGAAGAAAATGTGTGGTTGGGTTGTAGATATGAGTTACGACTGAATACAATGCTTGGTATTGTTGCTTGATTTTATATTAGAGTTTATATTGGAGAAGAGAATTATGAAAGATGCCACAGTATGTAGAAGTGAGATAGCAAAAGGGATGGATGGGTACTGATGAACGTCATTCTTGGTAGTGACATTTTAAACGTGACCAGTCGTATCTGTTATCTAATTTTAATTGTCCCCGGATATTTGATCATTTTAAATAGTTAGAATGATACTTGCATGCTCATGTTTGTTATCTGCCTTGTTTAGTCAGGTTTTTGTCACCAGTACTACATTGTGTGTGTATTCACATCATTTATTGTGGGTGAAGACAATTTTGAATAAGCAGCAACATTTGTATGAGTTTTGTCATCCTACCATATTGTATTGTGTATATCACTTAAAAACAATAAACCTTATACTTCTTCAAATTGTGCAAATTAATGTTTTGTTTCTCATGACAATATGCCTGTTAATTAAAAACAATCACAAGGGGTTAATTCTGGGATTCATAGCTTTCTTCACCTTTTGCTATCTATAATAGACTTCTGTCCATTATTAAATAAAACATATTGGCCCGATCAGAATGAAACGGCATACAGTACAGTTGTACACTGTTCAAAAGCAGGACGTGCCATAGTCTAGCTTAGCACCACAGCATGTGATTCTCCTGCTTTACCAGCAGAGGGCAGTATCAGATAAAGCAGCAAGTCTCGGTGAGTCACTAGTACAGTGTTAAGTCTCAATGGAATATTGACAAGCATGAGACTTTCAACTAGTTTACTTTAGACTTTTTAATCATTGCTCATCTGGTGTTTCCCTATTTGCTCCAGCTATTAATGTTCATCTGAAATAGTGTCAAAGTAGCCTGCTGCAAATTTAAAGAATCAAGTTGTATGTGTGTGTGTGTGTGTGTGTCTACTGTATGTGCATGTGCACCTCATTCCAGATTGCAGCACTGTGGTATGGTGGGTAAGTGAGAAGAAAAACATCAAGAGGTGTTCCTGTCATGTCACATGTAGACAGGTCTAGTTCGAATGTGTGAGCATGAACAACTCCTCCCTGAAGGCTGTAAACCAGGGAACCAAGACTCAAGTCTGTAATGTCTGATCCCAACATATGGGAGGCTGACCTCTTGGGCAAATATTTAGGCTGTTTTGGTTACTCTTAATAACATGCAGCTATTTCCCCTTAAACACCTTTGATCCCAGACTATTATATGTATTTATGATAATAACCTTGTATTGGGACTCATATTTAGGGACTCTGAAATCTACCATTTGGTAAAAGCACATTTCACAGGAAGCTGAGTCCAGAGACATACGTGCCCAGTTTTGGTAAGTGCCATCACTTCCCTCTCTTATATACTCACATGGTTACCAGTGACATAAACAGTTAAAAGGTCATGTACATCCGGCACATGGTTAGTATAGTTGCTCGTTCGCCTGCATTTCAGTAGGGAAACACCATATCTGATAAAGATTAGCAGAGATGGAGCTTATCAAACCATCTACATTACCTTCTCCCTCCCTGCCACCTCCTAAAAGTACTTCAGTCCTCTAATTAATGACGCGGGTCGATCTGACAAGCGGGAGGGGAGTGTGCTTAGTAGCAATGTACCATAGCGTGATCTAGCTTTACTGCTGGAGAGGGGGAGCTAAGTACCTCATAAAAACCCCAGGAGGGCAGGACTGCTACCATAACTCACTCCTCCAGCAGCCTGCGAATCATCCCCCGCTCCTTCCTAACACCTCCCCCTGATCTTTCAGCTCTCCTCCCCCTTTCCCTCCCCAGGCAGCACTGAAAGAGTGAAGCCTGTGCTCCTGTCCTCAAACTACTATTATGTCGTGTTTGATTTCACCTGATGCACCCAACACTGTCACCCAGACCTTTGCACACCACGGGAGGCTGCACTGGCCTTGAGGAAAGGCCCGTCTATTCTCCAGCTGCTGGCGTTATTGCCCAGTGGCGCATCGATCAGCGGGTAGCGATTATTAGTGTGTAATGAATACATTGATCGCAGTGTGAAGGCGTGAATTAAGGGCTGACTGAGAGCTGTTCAATACCTCGGTAATTGCTACAGTGAATGTTGACAGGGGTTTGAGTTACAGCGGGACAGACGTAGGCAGCTAAGCAATTAAACTTTCCCCCAACCTGCAGACGGAACACAACAAACACTAGTAGGAGCCTTGATCACTATTACCATCTGTAAAACGTGTCATTTTTGTCAACCAATGATTTCAATAAAAAACTACCTGTATATAAATAAGGTATAAAAACACGTTCTAGTTATGTTTCAATGTAACCAGCGTGTTACAAATAAATAATGCATGTTTTATTATGACATGACCTTTATGTATTTCACGTAAAGCTTAATGTTAGGCTACAACTTGACTTGACAAGAACATAGAGAAGTGTCCTGAGGCAATGTACCTGTTGACTGAAGTCTCATTAGAATGTGAATCCTTTTTAGGGTGCATTCTCCCTTTAACTGACATAGATTGTCACCGGGTTTTGGAAGTATGTATGTAGGCAGGTGAGTATGTGTGTGTGTGTGTGTGTCTGTGTGTGTGTGTGAGAGAGAGATAGAATCTGAGTGTTTTTGTGAGGGTGTACGTGTAAGAGAGTGAGAGATGTGGGGAGGGAAAGTGAGCGCATTAACACAAGAGGGAGAATTTGAGCATGATGCATGTGTAAGGAAGAGGGAGAGATCGGGGGAGGTTGGGAAGTCACCTCGGCGCCCTGCCCACAGTGACTTGGCAGATGTGTGGCGAGGCGAAGTACAGAACAGCTGCTTGCTCTAAATCGGGCCGCCCATCCTCCCCATCCTCCCCATCCTCCCATCCTCCCATCCTCCCATCCTCCCATCCTCCCATCCTCCCATACTCCCATCCTCCTATCCTCCCATCCTCCCATACTCCCATCCTCCCATCCTCCTATCCTCCTATCCTCCCATCCTCCCATCCTCCCATCCTCCCATCCTCCCATCCTCCCATCCTCCCATCCTCCCATCCTCCCATCCTCCCTTCCTCCCATTCTCCTGTCCTCCCATACTCCCATCCTCCCATCCTCCTATCTTCCCATCCTCCCATCCTCCTATCCTCCCATCCTCCTGTCCTCCAATACTCCCATCCTCCTATCTTCCCATCCTCCTATCCTCCCATCCTCCCTTCCTCCCTTCCTCCCATCCTCTGACGACAACTTTCCTCAAAGGATAGCCACACTCATTAGGGCGAGGCACTTTACTCACAACTCCACACTCTTCCTATTGGGTTTAAATCCTCTTGTCTCTGACCATCTGTGACGATGTGCCACTAAACCTCAGAAGCATACGGCGTGTTTCCCTGTTCTTAATGACAACATGTCCATCATCCAGACACTATTCATCTGTTGAGTTGTTTTAATCAGCTCTTCTACTTTGGATACTGTTGCTCCTTCTAAAACCTTCGGTCAGAGAAACCCCTCGGATTCACGATGACAAAGAGCCTGTAGGAAAAGTGTGCACACGTGTCAATCCAGTAAGATTCATGTCCATCGTTCACAGATGAAGGAATCACAAAGTAAAGGATGCTCGTTTCCGCCAACCAGCGCGACTCTAGGCTTCTATTTAACACCGTCGATCTGATTGTAAATCCTGCTGCTCCTAGTGCAACTACTTCACCTGCCGCTGATTGTGAAACTTGTTGATCCTGTTTGGTCGATGAGATTGATCATATCGGGGCCGGCAGCACTTGAGAAGTACCAGTCCCCCGGATATTGTCCCAGTCAAACTTCTCCAACACGTTTGTAATATCTGTCTCTCCTCTGTCCGTGTTCCAGACTATTTTAAGATGGTTGTGTTGAGCCTCTGTTGAAAACACCCGGCCTTCATTCCTCAGTCTTGAACAATTTCAGACTTATCACCATTTAAATTACCATTTATTTCTAAACTCCTGGAGAAATTCGTTTTAGAACAATGTTTTGAGAAACAGTCTGTTCTTCATCAGTTGCATAGCA
>OMOT01015270.1:2451-17678 GCA_900312575.1 Acanthochaenus luetkenii | reverse complement strand
TTTGTTGTGTAGTGTGGTGCATGGTGTGATGGGCGGCAGTAGCTCAGGAGGTAGAGTTCCCGCCCCACAACTGCAAGGTCGGCGGTTCGAGTCCAGCTCCTCCCGGGAAAAAAAAAAACTCTGTCGTAGTGTCCTTGAGCAAGACACCTAACCCCAAATTGCTCCCGTTAAGCAGGTTGGTACCTTGCATGGCTGCCTCCGCCAACGGTATGACATGTAAGTCGCTTTGGATAAAAGCGTCTCCTAAATGCCGTAATGTAATTCAGAAACTCTGGAGGTAAGAGAGTAAAGGGTACAAGAGCTAGGGACGGGGATGGGCGGGTCGATACTGTGACATCGATACTTCAATACTGACATTCTGCTCATTTGGTATCGATGCCTTTTGAAAAGTATCGATTTCAAAGTTATACATAATCCACCACATGAATCCGTGTACATGTACAAAGTTACTTTGTCCGTTCATTGTGTGTGTGGGGGGGAATCGTGCCTCATACAAGGCATAACATCTCAAACATTTATGTTAAGTTTAATATCTTAAAAAGATGTATCAAATAGTTGAATACAAGCACACCTCACCAAACCGGGCCACTGGTTTGGTGTCGATAGCTCAAAAAACTATGTGCGGAGAAAATGCAGAAATTCGGGAAGAAGAATAGGTTGATTGCTAACAGAAATCACCCTAATAACTATTTGTGTTGTGTATTTGTGTGTAGCACTTAAAAAACAGTCAACCTGCACTTGGGGCATGACATGATTCTAATAATAATCAGCTTAAGGTAATAATATGTCATCAGTTGCTAGCACTGATCATTTGGCAACGTGCACTCTCCAAGTTCAACTCAAAAGTATGTTCTAATTATGTTGTTGCTATGACTATTGTTAATGTTACTGCCGTTGTCGTTCTTGCAGGCAGAAAAAAACCCAATTTGGTTTCACCACCAGCAGGTGGCGCTCAGTCACTAATTCGACCCGACCATACGAATAAACATTCGATGACGACAATGTCATGCGCCGGATATGTTTCCCGCAAATGCTGATGTGTTACTAGAGCAATTGCATCGCAGTGAAACGTTCTCGTTCTAGTTGTATATACAATAACATAGCTGAGCGGCTCTGGTAGGTCGAAGGTCGATGTCAAAACGGACTCTGCGCTCCCTTGAAGCGAACAGCAGCGGCGGCACGGAGAGCGAATGGCGGTAAGTGAATCAGTCAAGACACATGCAGCCATCAGTCTGACAGACAGTCAGACAGACAGGCGTGGATGCAACCGCCCAGAGGCAAGGACACGGGTTATTGTACGCGCACGTTTACTTAACGTTAGGTCATCTAGCTGATGCTGTTATCCGGGGCGAGTGCAACCGTAGAAGAAGAACAAGCTGAAGTCCCTACATCACCAACACTGACGAGCAACCAGAATGAATGAGTGCAAAGGTCAGAATAGTGTTCATTTTGGCAGCTGTTCTTATATTTAGTGTTAAGTTAGTCCTGTGTCAAATGTCCTTGTTAGGGTTAATGTTAGGTTAGGCTGAATGATTTCGACATGGCGCGTTGTTGTCAACAGCACAGGATACTGTAGTGTACACACACACCAATTGCAATCTGCTTGCATTTGAAAAATACATAAACATAAATAGATATGAGGTCGGTGTTAGCAAGAAAATAAAACTATTTGTGACTTAATAATGACATACGGTTAACAAAATTGCTGTCTAGCAAGCTAGTTCACATGACACATTGACGCCATTAAAGGTTGAATCAATTGAAGTTTAATCAAGGCATGGTTTGCTTAAATAACAACCATGATCATCACTATCCTGGAGATTGTCCTCAGAACTGGTGTCCTCTTCAACGTTGCAATGAAAAGCAGCAACCATGGTGCCTCTATTATCCATAATAAGGGTGAGATTTCTTTCTTTTGTGATCCCTCATTCTTCTGTACACTTCTCCACAAGAGCAGCGATAGCCTGAGCAGTGTGTGGGTGAACCATTTGCTTTAGGTTCAGGAGTGTGTGTTCAGCCTCATTATCCTGGGAGTTAAAATAACAAGCACTGACTGCAAGAAAGGATGCTGTGAGACCCTTTTTAGTCCATATAAGCCGATGGTTATTTTGCGTGCCATGGACAGTCTGTGTTTGACTTTTTGCTTTTGGGCCATGTACATGTTATTCACCAGGTTTGTAGTTTTTTCTTGGCACGGTGAGTCTTTTATACATTTTTTTCCCATCATCATGAGGAAAGGACTGTCCGGCCTGTCCATTGAGCTATCGCCTCCTCTTTGTAACGTTGTTCCTGTGAGTCTGGTTTGTACTTTGTGTGAGAAAGGAATGCACCTGCGATAGCTGGCCTCCTGTTTCCTGGGTGGTTGCTTTACTGTAGGTCTATCTAGAATCTAGGACAGGAATAAATACAATGTCAGGACAGGTGCAACATAAGGAAATCCAAGTGTTACATTGTAAGTAAATAATTGCTATGATTTTAACTTAACACAAACCCTGAGTATAAAAAGAAAACGACACAATCAAAACTAGGTGGTATTATACTCACTAAGTACGCAGGTTATGCAGGCATAGGTATGCGGACACCGTTTTGATGTATGTTTTTGTAGGCATTTAGTCTTTATAATATATTCCAATTCATTTTGATGCCAAATCAAGTCAAATTCAGTTTGATGGTAATGTGAAGGACAAATAAACACAGCATTTTTATGTCACCAAATGCATAATACACCAGTTAGTAAAGCTGATCAGGTGTTAGGTGCATACTGGGCTGTTGTTTATGATTGCAAGGCGTATGGCTTTTAGTTACTCGCTCACTAGTTTTAGACTGAAGCTCCTACTGATGCTTTAAATAAACTAGCTGAAGCATCAGCACATACAGTACATATATATATACTTGTCCTGCTACAGTTTAACGTTGGCAACGTTTTAAACATCTTACCGCACTGTTAACACTGATACAAGTTAGCTAGCTTATTAGTTTGCTGGCTGGGCTTGTACTTGAGAGACGCTAGCCCACCCAACGTTATGTCAGTGACTATAACGTTACTCAAGCCTACGTTACATTTTCAGCTCCTTCACAAGTTTCACAACAATTTGCTAGCATAACGTTAGCTTAATTAGTTCGGTTTGGCTATAGTATAACATAACATAACAACGACGAATTGTGCACTAGGTCAGAGCCCCAGAGCAAAGTGCTGGGAACAATGGGATGTGAGCTACGATTCAGTGGGGGGAGTTTTCTGCCCGGGACTGAAGATGGAGGGAGACTGCTGTTTCAGCAGGGGTGAGAAGGTAAAGCCACCATTACGGAGCCAGGAGGGAGAAGGGTCGAGACCTATGGTGCGGTTTTGTTTGTGTCATGGCGGAGCTCTACAGATTCTGACAAAACTGCTTCCTATGCTGTTGTCCACCCCTCACAGCCCAAAGGTAAAGTTGGCACGAAAGGCAAGAAGCAGATCTACGAGGAGAACGAGGCGACTCTCAAGTTCTACACAAGAGTCGTTCTAGGAGCCAATGTAAGAACCTCTGGCCAATATGTTGCTTTGTGTCACTCTAATGAAACTGCTACACGTCGACAGGGTGGCTTGTTTATAGGACTACGGCCCTAGAACGAGCGGTGTGACATTTAATGTATTCCACTGGTATGGTGTCATGTGTTATTAATGCAATCTTATATCATGGACAACACAATTCTCATTGGCTGGAGGCCTGTACACGCGTTTGCCTAATCACAGTTAACTTAGGTTTAGTACATGTAGACCCTAACTTTGATGTTTTCATATTTGAATCTAAAATGTGGTTGAACAGGCCTAATGTTTTTTTAAATCTGTAACACGTGCCCATGGTTCAGACTAAGTAATCCAAAAACATTTTAGTTTAGTCTTTACTGAGTAATCAAAAAACATTTTAGTTTAGTCTTTACTGAGTAATCAAAAAACATTTTAGTTTAGTCTTTACTGAGTAATCAAAAAACATTTTAGTTTAACCTTTACTGTATTTTTGAAGAACTGAACTGCCATTTCTGAGTGTGGTGAAGTGAAGTACATGTTGTGTTAGGTGTTACTCAGTCCAGTAGTAAAATTTATTATGAATTCAATCAAACGACACAATCCATTGAACATTGTTTTATGATAAAATCACAGCCCTGCAAATCAAAATGTAATTGTGCAGTTCCTGCTGACTCCTACCATTAAGTGACAGTTGGGTCGGTTGTCACGTGGTTTGCGTGCTCTTCCTTATATCAGTTTCAAACACATTGCTCTTCCTCCACAGGCAATATATGCTGCCATAAACCTATTGGTTTTCTACAGTTCATCCACATTCTGGACATGGGTGAGTGCGCTTCACCAGGGCGGTTATTTAACAGCTCAAGATTTGTTAACAAAACATCCACAAATCTAATCTCATTTCTTGATCTCGTCTTTTCCCAACACCACTCCCGTCATGGCCCTCTACCAACCCACGTCTGCTTCACCTCTTTTGGTTCCTCCTAGTTGCTACCTGTGTTTGCACTGGCGGTGTATGTTGGGAGTTACCGCTCCATGTCTGCCATGGCCAAGCCAGTGTTTGCTGAGGATGGAAGTCTGCTGGATGGGGGGATAGACTTAAACATGGAGCAGGGGATGGCAGAGTGAGTATTGGCTTTAATATGCATTTCTCGGTGGTTGGATTGTGTTCAGAGAGAGCAAACATGCAATCCAGGTGTAAATGCTCCCAAGATGCACTGAGGATACAAACTACCTCTGGAAGCGGTCGGAGACGCACCGGGTCTCATTAACAACTACGTATAAATGCAACGTCTCTAATCCACATTTAACAACTACATAAATAGTCACAAACTTTTGCACATGGATCCAACCAGGCAGGCAGCTGGAATAGTAACATACTTGTCCAAAAATGGATTGTCAGGATATTCGTGGATGGGGGAACAAACCAGGCGAGGTGTTTACTGTCCATTTTAAAGGCGTTGTGTGAGGGAAAGAAAAATCAGGTTTCAGTGTGTATACTGGAGATGCATTATCATGTCAGGTGTAAATGTCATTCGGCTAAATCGGAACAAGATGTGATCTGGATATGGGATGCATGTTTATGCCGGGTGCAAAGTGGGCCAAAGAGCACAAGACTCCTCCATCTGTGTACGTAGACAGTCATGTGTTGTTTTTCAGAGGTGATTTGTTGTCAGTGTTTTCTGGTTTCAGGCACCTGAAGGACGTCATCCTGCTCACAGCCATAGTTCAAGTGCTCAGCACGATCTCCTCGTACTTCTGGTGTCTTTGGCTGCTGGTAAGAGCTTTTGTACAATGTATTGTTCCAACCGCCAGTTTCTCTGATAAGTCCCGTCATTTTTCTCACATATAAATCTTGAAACAATTATTGTTGCTTTTGATCTGTCTAATTCTCTTTCCTCTCATTTTCCTCTCTCTTGTTGTGACATTCTTCTTTCCATTCTTGTGTGTGTGTGTGTGTGTGTGCGTGTGCGTGTGCGTGTGCGTTAGGCCCCTGCCCGTGCCCTGCACCTGCTGTGGGTAAACTTTCTGGGCCCCTGGTTTTCAGCCGAAAGTCCCTCTGCACCAGAAGAAGTGAATGAGAAGAAGCAGAGAAGACAAGAGCGCAGACAGATGAAGAGATTCTGATCCCGCTGAGCAGACTGAGCAGTATTTTTATATACAGAATCTAATATCCAGATAGCCAGGAACCCCATAAGTTATTCAGGAAGAAATGTTGATATGTAATTTACAATAAGTCCAAATCAGATACTGTGGGATAACTTGTTTCCCTCTTGTTTTTTTCAATCTGCTTTGTCCTGTAATCCAGTTTTCTCCCTAGATTATGAAATGAAATCTGCCCTGTTTAGTTAATGTCATGGTCCAAATATTATTTGTCCTCACGCAGATATTTGAGATTTGTGGTTGCGCAAGGCCATTCTGTTCCTTCACCTTTTCCCGGTCACACTCCGCTCTGCAGAACTCCCATCATACATCTCCCCCACACGGAACATATGGCCAGCTGAATATATTCGGTCATTGCCACTTTCGTCATGGTAGTAATTTATTCTAGTTTAGAACTTTTAAAAAATTGCTCTGAGGTAAGGGAGGAGTTATTTTGTCGGAAATTAAGTTATAACAGGAGGATGTGAACAACGTCTTTGCGATCCAAATCATGCTCCAGTATGTGGACCCCATCACCACACATAGTGCAAGCTGACAGGGCCTGGAGTTACGGTACCTCGTTGCAGCGGTTTGTGGTGTTGTGTGCAGTTGTCAAAAACACTCAGTGTCCCCGCTTTGAAGAGCTAAAGTGGTCATTACTTTCACTCATGTCTTTAAATATTGAGCAAATATTCTGACCTTTCCCCAGGAGAACAACATTCTCATTTAGTGCCTTGATAAAACTCATTTTGGTGTAACGGACACACTTGGTGCACACACTGACCTGGTCCACACACTGGCCTGGTCCACACACTGGCCTGGTCCACACACTGGCCTGGTCCACACACTGGCCTGGTCCACACACTGGCCTGGTCCACACACTGACCTGGTCCACACACTGCCCTGGTCCACACACTGGCCTGGTCCACCCACTGGCCTGGTCCACACACTGGCCTGGTCCACACACTGGCCGGGTCCACACACTGGCCTGGTCCACACACTGGCCGGGTCCACACACTGGCCTGTTCCACACACTGGCCTGTTCCACACACTGGCCGGGTCCACACACTGGCCTGTTCCACACACTGGCCTGGTGCACACACTGGCCTGTTCCACACACTGGCCTGTTCCACACACTGGCCTGGTGCACACTGGCCTGGTCCACCTAACACACTTTTAAAGGGTTGTAATAATGTAGTTCCCATAGAACTAATCTGGAATTTGGTCTCCTGGATCAATGTTTGGCCAAAGGTAAAGTCATGAGTGGACTGTAGTATTTCTATTGCTTGGTCTACAATCTGAGTTAATTTCTCACTTCCTAAAACTTTGGCAAAGTTACATTTTACCATTGCCTTTGTTATTGCGTTGTTTACGTCCATATTCCAGTGTAGCGCACCACATCAAAACCCCATACCCTCGGGAAGCCATTTTTGTGGTTTGGCAAAGTTAGAACAATCCTCTCCTCTGAAAATAAATCGCTTTTTAGATTCCAAGAGAGAATCGAGTTAGTTTGTGTGCTCAGTGGGGGGAAAAAATTAATTCTTTTTGACGTGTTGTTTTCCCTCCTTTGCGTACTAGTTCCAAATGTATGTGAGTGGACGGAATTCATCATCGGATGTCTTTAACTCTTTAACGCTTTTGCTAGTGTACAACTGAATCGAACACCAATTCGAAAAGGCACTTCACTGTGGATGCTGTTTGTACCATGTGTTGAACCCCAAGGGGTCTTATGATTGGCTGCTCCCATTAGTGCATCAGAGACTTTCAGAATCACCGGGATTTATTTAACTAGCTTTTTATGCAATATCTGTGTTTTTACGTGGGTTTCTCGGGTCATTTCCATCTGATGAAGTGTTCAATGTTGAGAAATATTCCGTGCATTCATTAAACGTTAGTGATGCCATGACCTCACTAGTCGGGTCACTCATACAAACAACAAACTGATGCGATACAATCTGCTGCGAACAGAGGCAGGATCTTTGCCAGTGGATGTTTCTCCCGGTCTTTATATCATGTCTTTATCCCAACACTTGCAGTATATACACAATACCTGGATACTTTCAAAGTATTTAATGTACATATAATTACATTTCCAGTAGACTATACAAACGGCTGTATTTGTTGTTTGTTTGTTATGTTGCTTATTACAGAATCAACTAGATAAAGGAAACCAAGAAGTTGGTATATGATGGAGGTACCTCCCTGATCACAGCTTCATAAATACATTGCGTTAATAAGTCTGCAGTGAAATTTCATTTGATTTATTCATTTAGTTGTTCAGTTATGTTTTTTGTAAATGAATTATTTAAAGACCCTTACCATTGAATAGGTGCGGTAGGATCTGCTAATCCTACAATAATTTAATTAGTCTGGGTTTCATTTGAGTCTTTTAGTGTCCCATGATGGGCTAAAGGCTGTTTTAGGGGGGTTTCCACCCCGACATTTAATTCTGGGTTAACACTGAGTACTTGTATTTTTCTGACATGAAAAGTGTCACATTTAAAGACATTGAATATCCGCACAAAATATTAAAATGTTTTATTTATATAGCCCTTTTATACAAGCATGTCTCAAAGGGCTTTACATCTATCAGCTACTTCAGGCTAAACATATTGCTATTGGGAAGGTAAGCAATCATGTTGTCCTCTGGTGATTTGCATTGCATTGGCGGTGTACATTATCCAGTCTAATAAGAGACTAGGCGAGAACAATATGTAGCACAACTCTAGAGTCTATCCAGAGTTGACAAAGTATTCAGTGATTCTGTAAATGCTCAGACTTCAAAGGGAGTGGGTTGGCAAAGCCAAAATCTGCTCCCAATGTAATTACAGATTTCTCGTATTGTTACGTCCGTCCTTGCCCAACTCGGCAAGCTACAACCTGCAATCCTCACGTTAAAAGAAGAATCATCGTGACAGTTTGAACGCTATTAAAAAGAAACGAACCCGCAAGACACAAAACAGCCAGACAAGATAACGGAACTACAAAATTCCACTTAATCCAGTATAGAAAGATAAATGGCTCCTTTACCTAGCATCATACTTTTACTGTAAACGTCAAAGGACTGCTTTTACTTTGAGTTGCTGGTTGCGTCCTGCCCTCCTCCATTCCAGCCCTGTGGTCCTATACTGTCTCTATTATAGGGTTATACACAAAGTTACCAAAATTAGAGCAGCACGGCATCCAGTTGTCAGGGCCAATCCCAGATGTTGGCTTTGAGACGGACCATGTTGCCGTGTAATTTAGCACTGGGGCCGCGCTCTGGCACGTTACCCCACCCCACTCAGAACTCGCCCGCACACTTCTCTCTCTGTCTTTTGTGACTGTTGTATGTGCAGAGTTATGGCTTTTTGCGCGATTTTACCCCAATCAATAGTTTAATGAGAAACTCCTCTGTGAGTTTTCTGGTGACGGCATCGAATAATATTTCCTGAGGCACAAGACCTTGTAGATGGAAAATGGACACATCCTTTAATGAAGGAAATCTTCCTTCTTCTTGTAAGCCTTTCCTTTCCGTAAGTCATACGACCTTTCTGCTTTGCCTTATCTTAATGACCAGAAATAGTCTCTGCTCCTTCTCTGCGGCGCGTGTAGTTAGCAAAATAGAGCAGAAGATCTTAAAATAATAAACAGAGGGAGAGAGAGAGGCCCCGTCTTGGCTGCGGGCGCAAGATGGAGAGAAAATAAAGGAGGGGGAGAGAGAGGTGCCTGTTTACCGTAGCAATAAAAAAGGGCTCATCCTGACGAGATGGAGACAAGGGAGTTGAAACTGCGTTCTTTTTTGTCTTTGTCCTTTTGGCTCACTGCCCTCTTGGTATCCTACCGCAGTGCCACATATGTAGCTTTGCATGCTATTGCCTAAACAACTTCAACATCTGAACTACGCAACACCTGAAATATTGTCGCTTACTGCAAAACCCATGATAACCGCGCGTGACACGAAAGCTAACAAATATACATACTGAGATAGGAAGCAGGGAAGGAATCAGACAATTCAACAGACAAGCCAGAGTGATAAGCAGACAGAGAAGTGGAGCCTTTGTCTTGTCGGCTCCAAGAGCGCATGGCCTCCATCTCGGATCCCTTTTGACTCGGGAGTGCCAGACAAAACAGGAAATTGGGGGGCATTTGGGCAACAGTCTAGCCTTTGACCCCTGAACTATACTGCTCCCTGTCTTTGAAGTCGAGAGAGAGAATCACAAGCAATTACATGCAATGCAAAGCATGTTCCCTTGAACATCCAGCCCCTGCTGCAAACAGAATCAGCTCCAACTGGGCTGTGGGTGTGGTCTTCTTCAAGTTCATCATCTCTGCCCTCAAGTTGTGACCTTGTTTTGACCAAAGTGGCCCCAACACGGTTCACAATTTGGGTTGTGAAGGGGTCGTCAGTATGAGTAACGGTATATGCGTCTTCTTTCTCTGTTTGGTTGACACTCCTGAGACAATTCCTATTTGATTTTAATTTAGCCTGTTACAACTGCACGACGAGCGTAGAGTGAAGCTGCGGCTGCGTGAAACGCCCCCGTGTTTCTTTCTCTTTATAATTCACATGCTGTCTCTTGCTAACAACAAATACACATCACTATTTCCAGCGTCGTCCTTCACCTGAAAGACGTGACTGCAGCCTTAAAAGGAAGCTGTCAAGAAGTCCTACTGACTGTGTGTGTGTGTGTGTCTGTCTGAAAGCAGAGCGATATAAGAAATCAATAAAAACAGAATGTTGTATGTGTTGATGTGTCACAGCCGTTAACATAGCAATTCTATAATAATGGAATATTTTCAAGTCATTGGTGACTTCTAGCATCTCCCTATGTTTATACGCAGCATGTGCCGCACTTCAAATGTTGGACTATAAAATATCGAATGAATGAAACACAGCCCTGAAAATGAGCTATGCTGTTGGCTGCCTGTCGCATTAATTCAAAAATAATGCTGTGCATTTTCATGACGTACATGTCTACCACCAAAGTGTTGCTGTCGCTGTCAGTACACGGCCATACGGTGGAGATACTATGCCGATAGAATCTGTATCCCACAAGTTTAGGGTATTTCAGGGACCAGGGAATCATAAATCAGGGGCTGAGTCAAAATGTCACATGAACTGCTCCCCACTGCTGCACCCCGACACCCCCAGACCACAGTCCAGCCCTAAACTGCCTCGGACTCCCAATCCAGTCAGGACTGCAGAGTAACTTCCTTATCCTCTGACGTGAATTGAAAGCTCATGAAGAAATACACCCCCCCACCCCCACCTCTCCTACCTCCGTCCTCTACTTGCATGTGATCTTGCTCTATTTTATTTAGATTTTTATATCTGCCTGGCCTTTATTTCTTTACACAACACTTCTTTGCTACACATGAATATTCTAAGGACACACAAATACTTGTAATATCTATTGATCGGATGCTGCTTTGACGCTTACAATCCTGCCATTGGCAATTTAGGCATTTAAGCTTACTCTGCTATTGCATCAATTGTTAGGTCCCTCTGGATAAGAGAGTCATCTAAACGACTCATTCTTCCCTTTTTATAATTTAGAAGTGTAACCTTTCACTTTTCAAGGCCGCTGTATTATTTTGGATCAATAACATGCACATATTTTGTTGTTGTTGTTGTTTCTGACATTTCAGGCAATAGCATGAAGTAGATGCCATGTTCATAATGAATATTATGCTGATGATGAATAATTCACTGTATAATGAGCGCCTAGGAATGGTTTTTATTTTACCACACACACACTTTAGTTGTTCCTTCAGTCTCGTTTTACTACATATTTCAAAAATGTATGTTCCAGCAAATATCTTGAATGAACCTGAGCATGTGTTATAACTTCGACTGTGCCTTTCTGTAACTTTTCACCTTTTATCTACAGTACACCTTTTTCTGTATCTCGACCTGATGCACCGTTCATTTAAGCTGAATCTAAGCATATACCATGGGCCACCGGTCCTCGAGCTCAGTGTGCAAACGCTTCAAGCCTCTGAGTTTCTAGCTCTAGTTGGGGAACCTGCAAGCCGCACTGCATGGCCAACCATAGAAAGAGACGGCAGAGGGTAAAGTAAGGCGACCAGGTTTTTGGGAACAAATCCGTGGACATGACCTCTATTTCTCTTTCTGCTTTCTGGAGGTTTACGCTTACCTCTTTAATCTTCATGGAGTGTCAGTAAACAAACTAATATCAAGCTGCAGCGAGTGTACACACATTTGTATGCGGCGACGTGTTCGACTGTGGTTCGATTTCGGTGAAGTTCACCTTTGTTGGAAGTGTACCGCGGCCTTTAGGCCACACAGCTCGCAATTTCTCAGCACGGCTTCCTATGCCACGTGGTACAACGTTGACAAATGCCAGTTGGATATTTCCGTTTGGACTTTCTCAATTTCCATTTGAAGCATAACACAGACGCAATGTTCAAACATATATTCTCGGTAGGCACTTGATGAAATGTCATTGAGTGTCAGTGGCTGATTTGAGGTTGGGACCGGGACTGAAAAAGGCCACATTAATCCTCCTCCTGTAAAAAACCACAGCCTATCACTGGGTCCAGTGGCGCCATGACACCGGCTCAACCAGGAACAGCGAGGGACAGGCTCTATCACATTGGGTTCCCTTCCTCTTCCTTTGTTTTCATCCCGTTTCCTTCCTGGTTTTCTCAGATACTGTTCCCCCCTGATGGAAGTCAACATAATACAATACTTGGAAAGTAAATAAACATTATAAACAAATATAATGTCCAAGAACTTTGCCTGTTGCCGGTACTGACCCCACGTTATGGGGGATGCTAAGCGAGATTTTGGTGCACGCCATGTTTAGTGCCTTTTTTGTGTGTGTAAATTGCAACTTGTTCAAGACACAAAGGGCGGCACGGTGGCTCAGTGGTTAGCACTGTCGCCACACAGCAAGAAGGTCCTGGGTTCAAATCTCGCCTGGCCCTTTCTGTGTGGAGTTTGCATGTTCTCCCCGTGTTCGCGTTGTTTTCCTCCGGGTGCTCCGGTTTCCTCCCACAGTCAAAGACATGCAAATATATGTGTTTGTGTAGTGTGGTGCATGGTGTGATGTACTATGTATATGATGCATGCAAGGTAAAGCCCTTTGAGACATGCTTGTATAAAAGGGCTATATAAATAAAACTTGATTGATTGACAAAACATCATACAAGGGAGATGGCCTGATTATTTATGTAGGATTGTGGCATTATGGGAGTTTGGTGCAACATGCTATAATAGTATTATTTAAATACTTTTTAATAAGTTCTAAATGAATACATATCAGACAATAAAATAAGTTCTTTCATTCATTTTCTCTACCTGCTTAATTGTTTTCAGGGTCACCCCAGCATGCAATGGGCAGAAGGCAGGGAGATAAAACTAATTGTATATGATAATTTAGCACCACAAATGTGCTTTATATCACAGTGATTGAATATTACATTGTTATTTTAAAAAGTAATGTACAAAGCTTGGATCTTAAATTCAAGTGCATATCCACTCTGTCAGTGGTGGCTGCCTTAACTGGCTGCTAACACAGAGGAGGCCGTCCTTGTTCCACGCAGAAGAGGAGATGGAGGCGAGGAGAGGAGGGAGGTTGGCCGTCTGCAAAGCTGCAGTGAAGGGGGCTGATTCAGTATGGGGAGCAGAATTCAGATGGTTTAACTACTGGAGGTTAGGTAGGAGGAAACACTGAGAAGAGGGGCAGTTTGCATGAAAACGTCACACAGCAGTGTTAGCTGGCCATATTGGGTTCTCTTTCAACGTGGAACATGCATTTACCGGATCTCAAATCGTAACCTCATTAGTTACAGTCCCACTGTGCCCCGTTCTCAAGCTCAGTCAAAGAAAGCCATTTCTCAAACTGATGCTGAAGTGTATTCCTGAATCCCCACTGCGATGGAAAACCCTCAAAGTGAGTTTGCTCTCTGGCAACGATGTCTCCAATATATTGGTTAATAAGGAAGGACGTTGTCAAATATCAAATGTCCCTTTCCAATGAAGTATTCTATCAAAATTAGAAAGATTTCAGACATACGATCGCTGAAATCAGTTGTGCAAAGGTTTGCATTGGGCATGGGGAAATGTGATGGAGGCAGCAACCATTAATAATAATTATAATAATTATAATTAACAGTGTTCAAGTGGGCTGGAGGGTGAGTGTGCACTGGAAAATACACATAACACACAACCAGTCGTTTTGCCAGTTGCAAATCACATGAACTCAACCTAAATATTCTGTAATGTTTAGTCCAACAAACACAGTTGGTTTGACACAGTACAACATCCATCAACCTGTGCAGCCGTTGATTTGGCTAATACTGGCATTAACATGAATGAAGGTTTACACACTATTTACGCAGCTCTCTTTTCTAGAGTAGTGTTACTCCCATCACCCTTTTCCATCGTTTCAAACCCGCCCGCCCCTGCCCCATGCTATTAGACATATAATGGAGGTCCAGATTAATGGTTAATTTCCAGGAAACCCTGTGTACTGTCATAAAGTGCTTTCCATTAATTAGTGACTGTGTTTCTCAGAACGGAGGGAACCGTGATTAATGAGCCAACCCGTGCAGCCAGGTTGCCTAGGCCCCGGTGGTGAGCGTGCGAGTCGGGCCCGCAAAGAGAGAGAGGAAGAAAAATAAATATGCGGGTCTAGAAAAAGTGCATGGAAATTCAGTGGAAGGCGAGCGGAGGGCCGTCTCAAAGGGACGGTGGAGCGTTACAGTGCAGGCGAGAGGGCAGAGCGTGTCTTCACTACGTCCCTCCCTGGTGCCAGAGGTCCGGCAGACGAGGATGGGTGTGTGCTCAGTGGGCAACTGGGAGCTTCTTGACTCATTCCACTATCTTGAGGTGCGAGGGGGATGAGATGTCTCACTTCAGGGTATATATAGCTCTGTGGGATAACAAGATTTTTGCACCGAGACACAGATTCATAAATATTGTCGTACATATTTTGGAATTGCGCCGAAAATAAATGACATTTTGGATCATAATTTGGCCGGTAAGAAGAAAAACAAAACGACATAAATCTCTCACATGCAAAAATGAGTGTCCTTTTTTTGTACATGTGTTGTGCAAACGTGCACAGCCCTTTTAAGGATTTTGGATGTTGTTCACATCATAAACGAAGTGAGGAGCAGCTCCAAACAGATAAATATTTTAGCTGGCTAATGTTACTGACCCTTGGCAGCCTTTCTCTGCAGAGAGATGCCTATGGACCTAAGATTAAGAGGGCAGGCTGGCGTGAGTCCAGAGGTCTGGGTGGACATTATCTCCACCACCCCTGCATGTTTTCATAAGGGGGGCCTCCTAGTCTTTCCAGGCCTGGGCTGTAAGTGGCTGGGAGTGGGTAGTAGGACTCGGGGAGGAGTGTGTGTGTGTGTGTTGAGTACACTGCCGCCTTGGTGGGGCAACACACTGTCTGCCATGTCTCTGGTCTAGAGGAGAGCCATTAGGGGAGCAATGAAGCTGATGACATGTTGTTCCTGCGACAGGCCGCCTGGCCCCTCACTCCGCTCTGCGCTGCTACCGGAGCGGTGGGAGCCCGCGGGTCTGCAAGTGGACAGACACAGAGACGGATGGACGGGGTTT
>OMOT01015248.1:1388-14886 GCA_900312575.1 Acanthochaenus luetkenii | reverse complement strand
TGTGTGTGTGTGTGTGTTTGTGTGTGTGTGTGTGTGTGTGGTTGTGTGTGTGTGTGTGTGTGTGTGTGTGTGTGTGTGTGTGTGAGGTTAGATGGTCATGGAAGGCAGCTTGAGCTACACTGTTCCAGCTCATTAGCTGTGATTAATCGGCATGTGAGCTTTCCCATGGTTCCCTTTGCCTCATGGAGAAAGAGCTCACCTTGAAGGGCACAGGCGGTACAGTCTGCTACACTGCCACTGTTAACACTTTGCCACATGTAAAATGACTTGTATACATTAAGTATTACTTGTCTCAAACATTTGCTTACATTTCTACTGCTTCTGTGTATAATAATTTTTATGCTAAGCTGGATATTTTACATATTGTAACTGATCATTGTCACATGAATTGTATTTAATATTACTCACTTCAAAACCACAATGCAAAAAAGTCAGTGTTTGTTAAAACACATTTTCACTGAATATTCCATACTTGCCAAACTGGCCAAAATGTGTTCTCTTTCAAAATCGAATATGTTAGCAGACGGTTTTTTGAACAAAGGGCTCATTATAGCTTCTTCATGCTGCAAATGTGAAAAGCTTCACAGTGTGTACACTACTTGACGTGTTGCACTGGAAAACAGATTGCAGTGGCAAAACAATCTTAAAAATGGAATTGGACCTTTTTTAATATAAGGTAAGAAATGTATCAGAGACAATACACTCTACAATCTGCTTGGGTGAACATTTCATTAGAATTTAAGCAATGGGTCATATGTTTGCCAAAGTTCATTGGGTATCTTTAAGCAAGAGTATGCTTGTCTCTAAATAGGAGCATTGCATGTCAAGTTTTGAATGTAATTTATGATGAATATTCACATAACAAATGAGAAAATATCTTTCTAGCTCTCTAGAGGGATGTCAGACACGAGGGTTTATGGAACAGAAAACAATTGTCAATAATCGTCTCTCTCTAACCTGGTTATGGGTTGACAGTAGATTGAGTCTGCAATTTCTTTTTTTAAAGTTTAAAAGAAGTAAGAGCTATTACTTTGTCTAAGTCATAACATTTCCAATGTAAGGTGTATGATATGTTTGATTAGCTGTATTTGATGTATTGTAATAAATATGTCCATCCCATTGAATGCAATGTCTAAAGCATGCTGTTCAGACTAAAATAAAGAATAACAGCGTAAAGCTTACTACTTAACACAATTTTTACACAAAGATTTGAAAGAAAAAAATCAATGATATGACACTTTGGGTGTGGGGTGACCTAACTAAGGAATTTCAATCCCATGTAAACCCCATTGACAATTATCCCACAAAATGAAAAGTTCAGGTTCATTCACACACAAATATACATTGATGTAGGTCTCCTCAATTAAGACATAATAAATTCATTGAAGCCTTTGTTTTTTCACTTTCTGAGGAAATATGCTCTCTAATCCTCTGGTATAAGAACCATCTGTGTAAATCCATGCCCACAGAGGATGGACTCTCAATGGCTGCAATGTATTCTACCTGCTGGAAAGAATGAGAAGATAATACGAAGCAGCGAGAGCTTGTTAGACAGTTACGAACTCGCAATGAGTGGCTCGAGACGTTCAAAACCATCAAAGACAAAAGAGGGATCTCTTACACCTTCAATCTTCCCCTTATACTCCTCTATCCTAAAACAAATAAGTCCTGTTTCTGTAGGGCCCCTAGCCACCCACACACTCACTCACTGATGTAAGTGGGTTATTATTGAACGTGTAACTGGGGGAGTCACATGTTTTATCCTGATTCTCTGAATATCAAGCGGTTATGCTGTAGCTCTATAGCTGTCACACACACACACACACACACACGCAGGCGGCAGATAATGGGACTTTAATCCCACCTGATGAAACAAAGCTAAACCACTACTCACTACTTTGTTAATATTAGTCATCATCAAGATAATAAATTACGTAGAGGGATCAAATGGGTTCAGATGAGATCCATTGGCAGTTTTTTATCTATTGCAAAGAGATGCAAAATAAAACGTGCAATTGTTTCCTTACTTTTCCTCTTGAAGTTTAAAAACTTGTAATTATCTTGAAAATATCATGCATCCATCATATGAGGTAACAGTGACGGGTAAAAGCAGGTGATAGCAACACAGAAAAACTAGTATAATAGATAAATGAATATCAAATGATGTGGAAGAAAGAATAATTTTGTACATTGTAAACTCATTTAGCCATGGACCATTAAATCAGGGTCAATCGTCTCTGTCAAATGAGATCTGTATTTCAATTGAAAGACGTTATTGGCCACACATAGCTCGAGTGAGCACATGTTGAACCTTGTTTTGCTTTTGTTTAAATCCGCTGTTCCAAGATAATTCACACACAAATATGCACAAAGCTGCAGAGGTTTCTTAATTTCCTGTGTGGGCCACACACAACCGCAGAGATCTTTTGGCTAAGATCAGCACTCTGAACCAAAGAGACTTAATATGCAATAATTATTTTTACTGCAAAAATAGATTTCAGTAAAGGGCTTTGTCTCCCACTTGTGAAA
Source organism: Acanthochaenus luetkenii (assembly GCA_900312575.1). Taxonomy (NCBI): domain Eukaryota; kingdom Metazoa; phylum Chordata; class Actinopteri; order Beryciformes; family Stephanoberycidae; genus Acanthochaenus; species Acanthochaenus luetkenii. Next base: position 12,357 of record OMOT01015248.1, on the reverse strand, counting down.
ATGTAACTATGTAAAATAATTCATGAATACATGTAATACTTGTTCTTTTGTGCACAGAAACGTTCTGGAAAATATTCAATTTAAATATTTTAAATGATTTATATTATAATAAATGAATTCCAGAGGCCAATAAATGAATAATGTCCTTTTAAAACATTTCCCCAATGCTGGATGGATGGATCTATGCCGGCTCATCATGTTGTGATCACTTAAACAAGCTTTTGGAAAAGCAAGCCATTACTGTCATTATGTTTCCATCCTATCAAACTGAGTGTGGAAATGGGATGGGATGGGAGAGGTGAGTGAGTGAGTGAGTGAGTGAGTGAGTGAGTGAGTGAGTGAGTGAGTGAGTAAGTGAGTGAGTGAGAGAGCAAGTGAGCGAGCGAGTGAACGAGCAAGGGAGTGGGTGAGAGGGCAATTTACCGGCACAGTTTACTCTTTGTTTACACCTGGCTGGGTTTGTGACCGGGTTCACATCTATTTTAGCCAATTAGTCAGCGATTCATCAGTGAACGGTCCCGGTCAGCCCACAAGTTCAGCTCACTTGCCCAGTAAATGCAAAGAACGTGCTGAGAAGAGAAAAGCAGACCAGCGGGAGAGGAGCCAAGAACCTGGAATAAAACAGGGCCACCTGATCCATAGCAGCAGTATCACAGCCAGCCAAACAGAGCACTCATTGTCTGTTGCAGACACCACTGAGCACTGCTCTTTGTCGCCCCCTCCCACTTCCAAACACACTGTCCTCCACCATAGCTAGCTGCAAGGAATAATGATAGAGCTCAGAAAGTTATAGTATATTGTCACTGCCGGGTGAAAAACCTTGTATCTGTCAAATGTCAACTGTTCAGGAGCTGAGGAAAATAGCCTTGTTTTTAGCTTTGACAGCCATTCATTTTTGAGTTTAGCCAAATGGGTTTTGAAAGGGTTTCATCCGCCGAAGGTTCATAGAAATGTCTCATCCTATAGAGGAACATGTGATCCTTCTTTTGAAGTGAAGTTACAACATGAAAATCCCCAGAAATGGAGGTACGAGGTTTTCACCCGAAAGCCACAATATGCTCTCCTAGTTACATGTATGAAAGGTCCATTAGTGAGATTTTCACTTCTCTAGACAATGCTGTCAGCACACACACTCGCTACAGACACAAGGGCACACAACTACAAACATACAAATACTCAGACATGCAGACACACACACACACGTATACACACATGCACCAGCACACACACACGTACGGAAGGAGACGGCAGTCGGCAGGCAGCAGCGACTGCTGAATAATTCAAAAGTGGAAATGCATGATTGATGTGGGACGTTTCATTTCCACACCTTTAAAAGGTCTCTTTTAGCTCAGGCACCAAACAGGCCAAGTGGTCTCTGGAGTTCAAAGACTAGCGTGGACCCGGCCTTCCTGGTCAGGCTCTTTGGGACAAGAGTGGCTTTATTCTGTGGTGGGGGCACCAGTGGTGGTAGTTGGGATTCCACACCTGTGTTTGCTCCTTACCCAGTAATTAAGAGCGGCATGCTATTTTGAGCCCACAGCACAAAGTGCCTCACTCATAAGGAACTTGGGGTGAAGAATCTTGGCTCCCAGTTTGATGTGGCTGGAAAACCTGAAGGCCCGTGGATTAGCTTGGCAGGGTGTGCACATATGAAGGGACATGTGAGGTTGCAAGGCAAATGCATTTGAAACGCAACATCTACATATGGCTGCAATTAGAACTGACACATTATCGACATCATTCACGCTATTCACATTTTTATGAAAACATTGTCTTATCATTCACATGTTACAGTAAGTAACATACAGTTAAAGTGGAAGCAATGTAATAGCCAATAGGTACATATTCATAGAACAGACTGTTACATATTTTACCTCAAATGTCGAATATATCGAAAAACAGAGGCAGCTCATGTGTTACTGTCACAACAAACGTGTTGTGATGCAGAACTATCGAGTGCGTTTTGCCGACATAGTAAACCGCAGCGAATATGATCATTCATAGACGGGCTTGAGAGCTGACTAAGTAAAGATAGACAGAGAATAAGTGGAAAGGAGCGAAAAAGAACAGCGCGTTTTGAGCCAACGCACCGTTACTGAGCTAAGTACGTTTAGTAGAGGGTCAGTCCAAGTGCAAAGAGAACTCCAAGTCAAAACAAACAGGCACTTTGGCTTCTGACGGGACAGCACTCTCCGCTTTTTCCCACAATCCTCCCGAACAGCTTAATTCATATTCAGCCACACAGACTACGTGGTCAAGAATCACAACAAAATCTTCCAAATGTCCCGGTTCCTGCCATACATGTGGATGCATGTTATATATTTTTCACAAAATGACCATGATAGATTTAGAGTTGTGTTTCTTGCGTCATGACAGTTCTGCACTGCCAATTCCTTCCAATATTGATATGGAGGTTTTCAAAATGTCAAAACATTCCTGAGTTGTCAAGCAACCTTGCTCTAGTTAAAACCTTTAAAAAAAAGATGGACGTTGTCACTAACCAGCAGAATCCAAACGGGACCCATTTTTATTTAAAATTCTAACTGGCCACACATAACTGGCTGGGTCATTTATTACGGAGGGACAGGAATTTTGACAAATCATTCAGCTCAGCAAACTCGGCCGTGGCAAAGTTCGGCAATTAGGCTCCTATGTAAAGGAGGCCTACTCCTCTGCGTTGGGTGTGCTGGATTTATGTGCGCTCTCAAGCTAGGCAGGTTCAAAGCTCTGCGTAGGGGAGCTGGAGGGTGACATGGGGAATTTCACAAATATAGTGGAACACACACACATTTTGCAGTAAATCTGACCAGAGAATTAGTGGTCTTTGGGGAAAGGAGGTGGTCAGCGAGGGGAAAGAGGTGGAGCGTTGAGTGGAGGCATAGCTAAATAATCAACCTGAGATGGGGGTCAACTGTTTTCAAGTCATCTGTGATATTAAAGAGGCAGAAGAACGGATAAGGAAGCGGAATGACAGTAGTTTTAGAAGCCTGGTTGGAAGATAATAGGAATGCAAATCGCTTCTTCAACTTTCAAAACTCCTTTAAAGTCCTAATACTGCTCAAACATGTTAAATTTTGACTTCTAGTCAACCCAAGCCTAAACCCTCTGTCAATATTTAGCTTTCTTTTAATGGAGTGATTTTCTGCTACTGTCTGACCATGGTAGCCAATGTGTGGCTGCTTGCTCAGAGTGTACCTGAGAACAGCCTTAACCTGATGGAGTTCCCAATGACCTGGTTCAAACGTTACAGTCTGGTGGTTCATAAAGCGTCAAGTGATTGAGATGCAGTACTTTGGAGCGTAACATTTAAAAATACACTTTTAACCACCAAGTTTCTACATACTAGAAAGGGTTTATTTTGGTTTCTACATACGCAAAACCAAATATTATGAAGAATTATAGAAAAAGTATACATACAACCAAATATATAAAACCTTTGACAGTGTATAATGGCATGTATTTAAATAACTTTTCAAACAGCCACGCAGAGTTATTTATTCTGAATTGAATGCTTTAATTTTAGATATGGAATGTATTTGAATCTGTGTCATCTGTCTAAATTAATAACTAGTGTCATAGTCAAAACATTAGAAAAAACATTTATTTCTACTGTATGGGGAAACATTTATGAATTCAAATTGCTGTAGAATCAACACTGTTTGCAGTGTTGATTTTATAAAGTGCAATTTAAAGGTGCAATAAGTAAGAATTTAACTGTCCTATAGCATAAAATGAATATAATATACCTGCAGGGGTTTGATAAGGTTGTTGATCAAAACCAATAACAATAAGATTACTTCACTGGGTGCTGACATTTCTGGCTTTCTGGCTTTTGGGACAAAACATTTTAAACTGCTCAAAGATATCTATACACCTATAAGGTGCGCAAAAGACCTGTTGATGTCAATTCCTTGATCGCCGATAGAGGTCGATAAAAGTCATAGATTACTTAATGCTCCTTTAACCCACAAAGAACCTCGGAAACAACAATTACACGTCTTTCTATGAAGTCTGTCATTTCACACACTCTTTACAAACGGTCTCAAAGCCTCAAATAGGTTCAGCCCTCGTTTAGCCCTAGCTGTATTCAGGCCTGTATGGGCTGTAACAATGATTCATGAATGCAAACAGGCAGGTGAAAGACAGGTTCACTCCCTGTCCGGCTGTGCAACAAGGGAGGGTCTTAAACTGTGGACTGGGTTATTTTCAGGGAGTGACCTCTTGTCACCACTCCTCTGCTAATGAAGACCAGACACTGTCACACACTCTCACAAACGGTGTGTGAATGAACATGCACATGCACACACACACACACGTGCACACACACACACACACACACACACATGCACATGCATACACGTACAAAGTTTAAACTGTATACGGCAGTGGTATTTATTTGTTGTCTTTTTCATCCCAGTCTTGATTTGCCTTACTTGTCATATAGTTGCTGTGCAGTAAAGTAATAATCTGCAACATTTTCATAGAAATACATGTATGTTTTGCTACTATATCACAGATATATACAGTATATGATATAATATACAGTAATAGGGATTCAACCTGTACCCAGTTAATGACATTTCTTCTAAACACCCAGTGTCGGGTAAGTCGTTCCAGGAAATATCATCTGCTGCACAGGAAGTAATGTGTTTTATGTTTCCAGCAACAGTGGTTTGTTTGGAATAAATGGAAGAACTCAGTAGTTAGCATGGCCAACAATAGCAACCATGACTGAACAGACAAAGAAAAGAGTGCCACCTACAGAAACTCAAACCTCATCAACAGAAAATATGTCACAATACTGGCAAACACTGATTGTGAACTAGTAATAATTATCAATTATCACCAGAAATGTCACCAAAAATATATATATACTGTATGTATTACAATTCTATTAAAAACCAACACGGATCTCGTGGATTGCCACGGTCAACTCTCAAAGCCTGTATTAGCAACAGTATTTAACTAAACTTTAGTCAGACCTTTGTAGCATGGAAACTGCTTTATTTGAAACTATACACAACGGCAAACAGAGATTTGGGCATCTTTATTTTGAGTCTTTGATTTATAACCATACACTCAAAATCCAAATAAAATGTTGTTGTGTGTGAGTTTCTGCTACTCGAGAGTTTGTATCAGGCTTTAATAGAGTCAAACGCTAGTTTGGAGGTTTCCACACATCCAGAGTTTTCATGGGCTTCAGATTGCATAGGATAGAAACATCTGTGTGGAAGTCTCCATGCAGTGACTGTTATCACCATTACATTACATTACAGCATTTAGTAGACTTACAATGAATACATTTTGTCAACAGTAGTCAAACCAACCATATATCGCCATCTTCATCAGCTGAGCCTTCAATGGGAATAAGTAGCATTCATAGAGTCAGAAAGGATTTAACATTTATTAGCCCGTCGTTGTAAGGGTTAGATTACAAGTGTAAGGGCCTTTTCACATTAATCATTTATTCCAGCTGAGGCCCAAATGGGTGCGTGGTTGATAGTTATCACACCCCTGCTCATGTTGGTAAATGCCATCTTTCAACAGACTTTAAGTTTGGAGATGTTCCCAAGAGCATACGCAAAAGGAGGGATGGATATAGAGCTGTGGGAGATGAAGAGCAAGGGTAGGGAGTAGGGTGATAGTAGGAAAGAGAGGGACATTGATAGTGGGAGTATTTAAAAAAAACAGAGATACTCTTTGAAAGACCTCTCTGACAATAGCTGACTGTTGCTTAAGTGGGAAGACTTCTGTCATCATTAACGGCACGATATCCTCCAACTTAAGCAATACTGAAAACAATTCTTGTTTTCTACCAAGGTATTAAAAAGAATAGACTTGAGAGTATTAGACACTAATTTGTGTCAGTAAGTTAAGTGTGTACAATTTGTATATTTGTATATGTAAAACTGCCACTGGAGTGACACGAACCAGAGCATTTACAGCCACATATACAGTCACTGATCTCAATATGTAGTATCAAAATGTGTGTGTCTCATTAGCCACTTTTAACTATCATAACTACTTATCTAATCCTGTGAAATTCTGATGTTGTCGAAATCCCTGCATGGTCGGTGTAAAAGCTGAGGCTTCTGATTACACAATCGGTGAAAAACAGGCATCGGCTTTCATCTTACACTCAGCAGGGAGCCCCTTAAACTGCCTGTCCTCGCAGCCTATTGGGGGGCGGGCGGGGGGTCAAAGGGTGTAGGCAGCTGCTGTCATTACCTCCACACCTTATTCTCTCTCTCTCCTTCTATCTCCTGTGCCTCGCCATTTCCCCCTTTACCCTGCCCCCTAAAGTCAACTTCAGAGGGGAGCGGCAGCCCAGCACCGTATCCTCTGAGCTCAGATGTACACTAAGCATGGGGTTCTCTTTGATACACTGGGGCTGTCAATAGTGTATCTGTTACTGACACTGGGGATTTTTGTCAATGGGGTGCAGCTCTTTGTTGATGGAAAAAACGAGTGCACCTCTGATCTTCTTTGTCATGAGTTGGAAGGCAACACCGCAAAGCTACTATATTTTGACACGGTGATGTCTTGATGGGACACTTAACTGGGCCAGTTTGGTGCTGCTGTAGCGTTTTTCACCGATAACACACGCTGGCACGTAAATGCACTGAGAATAGAGAGATAATCTAATTTCAGATAGGATGGCATCCAGATATAATTAAATCAAAATCATTGTGCATGCTCTGAAAATAGCGCATGGGAATTTTTATGATAAAAGGAGATATGCCTTGGCAAACTTCCTAATCATTTACATCTAAAAACATGTGCACTCAGTCACATACACACACACACACACAAATCACGGACTGGTCAGCACTGTAATCTCTGGATTCAGAATGATGTCACATCTGTTTGTCCTACTCCCTAATCTGCTGCAGGTCATGAGCTGAGGGTCAAGGCTGTGGGCCGTGTCTGCTACAACTTTGCAGCCAATGTACAAATCATGGGAGTCGACGTCAGCCATCATTTAGTTGTCAGGGTGGAAACAAAATAGATGAGGAACGAAGTGCTGAGACTGGCCTGACCTTGTGGATGATTGCCGCCTAAATAGCCTGGACTGAAATTGGGCATTTTACACCCTGGCAGCTGCCCAAGACTCAATTTGTCCCAGTTTAGAGGACAACATGGCCAAAATAGCATGCGACGTCAAATACCAATTTCCTGGGAACTCTTATATCCCGATTCTAAAAGGGTAAGTTGAAAAATAGTGCCGTTCATCAGCAAATTGCATCGCATCAGCAGTGAACGATTTGAGCGATTAATCATTCTAAGCTATACTCTCATGGTACAGTGTTTATATTGAAAGGTAGTATAGTATATCCAGCATGTAGTTTATTCTTCCTATCAGTGCAATCTGTCAGGATCCAACAGAGAACCATGTGCATACTGTATAGAAAATAGACCTATTCCAAAATCTCAGTTTTGAATATCTTTGTACTACTTACAGCATACTTTTTTATATGAGACTTATATACTACTTTCTTCTATACAGTATACTACTTCAAAATGATAATTAATTATCGAATTAATTATTATAAATTATTATTATATACTTATGTTATCATTTCTGTATTTAATGTTGTCAACGGGAGCAACCCACCAAGTCGAATTCCTCGTATGTGCAAACGTATTAGGCCAATACAACTTATTCTGATTCTGACACTGAATGGTATTTCAATACATTTAGCAGTAATGCAGAAAATGCATGTAATTCAACATATTATGAATTACATTTCTAACAACTAAGACACAATGTCTGTACTTTTAATTTAACTGTACTCTCCTTCCAGCAGGTTGCATGATATCAATTTACACAACTGGATAGTACACACGAGCACAGTTATAGCAGAGAGGACTTTCTGGTCGCACAATAATGACCATCCTAATTACACTCGCAATCCTTGGTTTTTGTGCTGATGGTGTAAGTTCAGGGAGTTAGATGCAGGCTCCCTCCCTCTGGCCAATGTATGGGAGTTGTCTAGCTTCCAGCTCATTTGTTATGTGTTGTATAATGTGGACAGTAGATGGACATGGAGCAACAAGCCATGTTTGATTGAAAAAATAAGGTTATCTATCAGTTCTGCAAAAAAGTTTATTGTATTAAAGCTTTTAAGAGAACGTTAAACTGCTTAATGTTCTTTGTTCTTTTCATTTCATTTTCATCTCTTTGTATTGTTATAACAATCTATAAAAGTCCATAAATAATACAAGGTATTTGGGGCTGCTACTGTAAAGTACATGTGCCCCTTACCTCCATTTTTTTTGTACCTCAGCAGCATCTGCCTGGGACTGCTGGTCTTAAGACTCTGAGCAGGGATCACTTATAATGGAAACCAATCCCTGGCTGTCCATTTGAGAAGGCTGGAACTAATCGATCAGAAGGGAGCATCTGTGAAAGAGATGTTCAGAGAGGCAGCCTTTACTTCACTGGAGCCAGAAAGGCTACTGTCTGATGCTCCACCTCTGGCATTATAGTGCAGCATTAGCAATCGATATGCCAGTCAAGTTGGCAAGCTGGCTTCCATGCAAATATGGTGTAATTTCAAATGGTGAAACTGCCGCATATTTGCACCACCTTTTAATTTTGTCATCTATGTTGTTTTAGGCGTTATCATTTATATCCATCTATGTCTAATCCTCTGTCCATGTCCCTCTCCTTTTCGCTCTCCACATATTTTATATCAGTTTCTGCGTTAAGTCCTTTCCCTCTGAACTCAATCCCCAGTCTGGCCCTCTGCTTGAGCCCCTCAGCTGCTGGTCTGCTCTCACACTAACCCCCTTGTTTATATCGGGGACGCAATTAAGTCGAAGCCAAGTAGAGGAGTCCCAGAGAGAGAGGCAAGAGTGCAAGCTTGTGAGTCAAATTTCAACTTCTACACTCGCATGCATACATACACACTCCTCCCTCTCCTAGTTTCACTCATTTTCTCTTTCTCTCCATCCCTCTCACTCTCTCTCTCTCTCTCTCTCTCTCTCTCTCTCTCTGCTCTCTCCCATTAGTTCTCTCTCGCTTTTAACATGGTTCGAAATGCTATTTTTTTCTTCTTGAAAACAAAGAAAATGAAAACAGAAGAATAAATAAGTCTGTAAAAGCTGATATTTGTTCCATTAATTTTGTGTAACTACACTGGAAGAAATCACCTTGAAGATGGAGATAGTCTGATGTACAGCTTGAAAATGGCCAAACCAAGACATTTCCTCATTGTAATTTCTAGCATTACTGATGCAAATGCGTGCATCCATATATAGATTCTCTGCTGTCATTACTGGATCATTTCATGCATTTTCCCCAAAAAAGTACTGGTAACATTGTCTACTGTTTGATAAAAAAATTTGTTTTTCCTTTCTTTTTTTTTTCATGGAGGAACTGTTTTGAGTTCACGTTCCCCACATGTGTGGTCCACCGGCCCAGGGGACCTATCCCAGAATCCCAGACACACGTGTGCAGGCAGAAGCAGTAGTGCAACGCAGAGTAGATAAACAGTGCTCTTACTGGCCACTGGGCACACTCCTCATCTAAACAATGCCAAGTTAACTACTTTGCAGGAGTATATTGCAAAGGCAAACACAAATACGAAGCCTGTTAGTCCTTGAGAAAATCATTTGGAACAAAATGTTACTTTTTCACCACTCAACCAGGCACCGTGTGAAGATACGTACTTCTTTTAGGTTATGTTGGAGTGAGCAATAAGTTGCATTCATGTAACTTTCAGCATGCATAGCTTTTACACGTGTGGGTGCGTAAAATGTTAGAAAGCATTGTTCCTTCTCCATTAAAATTAGTCTCCAGCGTCTTGATTGCCCTACTGGAACATTCCATCCCAGCACACAAGTGTGCCCCACTTTCACGGGGGAGATGCGGGAGAAACTCCAGGGATGTGTGCAGCATTGACGGACAGGGGGATAAACAGAGGGGGTTGTCCCTGACCTCCCAACACCAGTCTGGAGGAAGACGAATAGCCCCCCAATGGGCCCTGAGCAGATAAAATACACCCTACCGTCTTCAACACCAGGTGTGACAGCCATCAGGGGTGGCCTATCGGCAGGAGGTACGGAGAAGGGGAGGTAAGGGTGAGGGGCCACATTAGGAACATATCAGCAATTACTCTGTGGGTTTATTTTTCTTCCTGCTTTAACGCCTGGATACCAAGTTGCATTCATCCTGGGTGTTGATTGTATCTTAAGGTCTAAGTGAGAACTGCAGAGTCATTTGTCGATTATCTGATAATCCATCAAAACATGTTCATGTTCTGTTATAGTGACAATTTAGAAGCCCTGTAGTTTGTTTATTTGTCACAGCTGACTTCTCTTTCTAGGAATTACACGGCCTTGGTTTTGGGCTTTAGGGCTTATCTGTGAAGTTCAGTTCTGCCTTACCGTTAGTGTGCCCAGAGTTGAAAATCAACTTCTTTTATATAATGGAATTCACAGGGTCGAGGACATGTTTACCTCTTTTTCCAGGCCCATTAGGCACCAAGCGGCTATATCATATCTGACACCGGAGAATGGCCTCAATCTGTTTAAGCCATGATCTCTGACCGCATGGGCCCCACATCTTCAGATTGGCCTCTTCAAGCAGAGATATGAAGAAGGATGATGGCCATTTATATGTCCTGAACTTTAAACAATAAATGTGTTATGGGTGCTGATATCCCACAGACCAGACAAATAATTTGTCTCCACTGTGTGTAGTTTCCGTCACGGAGCAGGACAAAAGGTTTTGCACTCACGTAAACACAGAACTATAAGAAGATTGTGAGAAGTGAAATGTTTAATAAGCACATTCTGTCAAAATAGGTTCACTGCGACAAAATGTGTCAAACTGATCTGGAATAATAAATGAAAGAGGCTGTGTGCAAGAGGAGCTCATCTGAAAAAGGGAAGCCCAGATCTCTAATTTCCTGTGTGAGTATTTGCCATGGAGCGGGAAGGCCAGACCGCTCGGCGACTATCA